>APFE031633215.1:61705-111213 GCA_000404065.3 Pinus taeda
GTTAAGGAAAAACAAACTTGAAGTCTATGTGAGGACATGCAACAGTTTATCTATTAATTGGTGAATTTATCCATTAGTTAAAGAGATAAGGATGAGTTGTAATTAGTTGGCTCAGTTAACTTAGTCAAGTCTAGTTATATTAATTTAACAAGTTGTTAAATTAATAAGATTTCGTTTGTTAATGTTTGCATGCATGTAACAACTGGTATTTTCAGATAACTGAATATTATAGCTTAAATAACTGATGCATGTCAGTACTGTCAGAGACCCACTTGAGATCAGAGAAGGGACAATGTACTATCAGTTGGATGAATATTTTTCCTATAAAGGAAGCTCATCCATGATGAGGATTTAAGGTTCCTTGAGGATTGTGCAGTTTTACAGGGTGTGAGATCAGTGTGAGAGATCAGTGTTACACTTGGTAACAGGAGGATCACACAGGAGAAACTGTGTAAGGAAATAGGAGGCTTGGAGGGAAGAGGAGAAGGCTTAGTAGAAGTCTTGATTGCCTATGAGCATCCAGGACGATTGTACTAAGAGCTAGCTGTTTTGTAGAAACATTCTACAAAATTCTACAATATGGTCATGTAAGGGTCTCCTGCGTTTACAAGAAACTGTGACATTTAATTTGGTTGGGTATGGATCATGGATTTTCAAAATAAGTGAGAGAGCAAGATTCTTATCCCTTATTCCATTGCTTTTAATTAATTTTAAATATTAAGTTCTTAATCATGTATTACCCAGTTGTTATTCCCCCACGTTGATATTGCAATCACAATAATTATCATTACAAAGAGTATGGGGTAGAACAGGGGATGTTACAATCTCAACCATTATTATGGTGCTTGATGGAAAAGAGAATTATCCAAGATGGTAAAGAAATATTTAACATGCTCTTATATGTAATTATCTTTGGGATGGAATGTTTTATAGAAATTCTTCACCTACTAAACCTATATATTTTAAATATCTCTCCATATGGAAAAAATAAGATAGGAAATCAAATGCCTTGATTGTTGCTTCAAAAAGTGAAGAGGTGATTCATCATATTGGATCTATCAATGATTATTTGGGTTCATTGAAGAATATGAAATGTTTGTATGATTCTGTTGTAGTGGCTGCAACACCCTCCAAAATTTAGGCTTACATCAAAATTTCAGAGCCTTCCTTTGTTTTTCCTTTGATTGTTGCAAACACTCGAGCTCACCCCATGAGCTTTTGTGAAGTATTTTCACCCTTTTTAGTTGTTTGACCAACGAACATCTTTTGGCATATTGATTGCTTTTTCATGCTTGTGATCTTGTTCTAGTGAGTTTGAAGGTTTGTATTTGTGTGTTTGGGTTGTCTTCACTATGTAAACATCTGTCGTACTCACACACAAAGTTGTAAGCACTGTTGTGCAAGTGTCTTCATGATCGTCTGAAGTTCTATCTCAGGTGTCGCACTTGTTGCCTTTAGCTCTAAGAAAATCTCATCGAGTGCATGTTTTGTCTTGTTGTAATGGTGGTCTATGTATTATCGTCGTCAAAGTATGCTAAGTGTATGATCACAATGTAAAGTCTGCACAAGTTCACTTGCTTTCAACACAGCCATTTTCTTGAAAATATGCCCGACATGACAACCCTCTTCCACCATACCCCGACTGAGCTACACTGCGTAGTCTTAGCCTTCAGTGACCTTTATCTGTTTCCTGGAACTACAAAGTGCTTGAGGTTGTCCTACAAGTCAGTTTCACTTTGTAATCCCAGAGGTGAGCAACCCATCTGCCTCCTAGAACTACGTAAAAATTGCCTCCATGTCTAAATTGAATCGTGCATTTCTCAAGCACAGTCATCAAACCTCCTTCTGGTCTGCCAAAACCCTAAACTACACCAAGACCTAGGTCTACACCGATCTCCAAAAATGCGCATACATGTCCTGCTAGTCCTTTGTTTCCTTGCTCTGCACTGCCTTTAGAAACTGAGAAAACATGTCTAGCATACCCTCTACTGCCTATCCTACACTGATCTCCAAAACTACGTAGACATGTCTAGCTGATCCTCTACTGCCTTACTCTGCACTACCTTCACGAATTGTGTTGACATGTCTAGTAGGACCTCTGCTACCTATCCTGCACAGTTCTCCAAAAATGTGCAGTCATGCTCAGTAAGTCCCTTACAACCATGTCATGCCTTTCTCTTGAAAACTGCATAGAATTGCCTAGTAGGTCCTCTACAATCCTGTCTTGTCTTCCCTCCAGGAATGGCATAGAAGTTCCCCTCAGGGTCCCACCTTATAGCAACCATTAGTGTCCTTCACTGTGCAATTCTGCCTCCCTGTGGTCACTGCACCATTTTCCTCAACAATGCAGGTTGTCCTCCCATAGTTCCTCATTCTACCCTCAGCTACACTCTGCAATGTCTCAATGAGTTTTCTTCCCTCCCTATCACCCAGAATATGATAACAATTCATCATGCTAGACTAGGAGGTTTTAGATTTGATGCCATCCCATCATGAGTGAATTGCATGAATAGGTACACTGATAGATCATGGTGAGACAACAAGTGGGATGAAGAAGGAGTGCACATGCTAGAAGATTTTCTTGTAGCTGGAAGGACGTACCAAGCACATCAAGCAACAAGCAAAATGAACATATGAATTGAACCATCATGCAAGACCAAGGCCATTGAAGACCCCACAACACTATGCCATGTAGAGGAGAAGACAAAGCACACCAAGAGTACATCCATTACTCAATAGCAAAATAGCTTGATATAAACACCAAAATCAACCAATATATGTCAGCAGTGTCATGTCGATTTGTGTCATGAGTTCTCTTGGCCACATCACCACTATAGGCCATATCTGTTTTAACTCAACGTAACGTAAAGTGAAGTCCAATGGACGCACACAAGAAGTTGAAGATTCATGTTAGTTGAAAATTCATTGGAAATTGAATAGTCATGAGGATAGTCCAAGAGTCACAAATATCAAACATCACCCTTGGCTATATATACCCCTCCCATTGTATGAGCAAGGACTTTTCACCTTGGCTCCTCCCACATAGCCTTGAGAGTAGATAGTCAGTTCTTTGAGGAGCGAGGAGTGGCTCCAATGTCTCACTACTGGGACTAATGATGTATGGTGTACATATGTGTCTTGGGACTTTTTCTTAATTCAGAAGCCTGTTAAGGCTAGCACATTTTCACACATGTTTTGTAGATGTTTGTAAGGCTACTCTTTAAAAATTTGCAATGCATGTTTTCTTAACCTGTACTAAGGTAGTTGAACAACTTTGGTTGTTTTAGTACTTACATTGTTGAATATGTGTTGTATTTCTTATCACTATTGTCTCGTCCTTGTGGACTAGTCCATAGGACATTAGATAGACCTGTCTTGTTTACTAGTTATAATGACTGTCACATCCATGTGGATACTCTATTAGATGGTGTATGTGTTTTCCCTTCTATTTTGGTTTTAACAACTGCCACGTCCACTGTGGACTATTTAGCTAGATGTTGGACAGACCCTTTTTGGTTCGCATGTGTCTATTCTTGGGTGGTACACCTACCTCTCATTTAGAGTCTCACTTTACTCTCCCCCCTTTGCAATAAGATAACCTTGACACAGTTACATTACGCACTCACCAGGCACACATACCTTGTTGTTTGAAGATACCAGTGTAACACTCTCGTGTGCTGACAACTAGAACCAAGGCATATCTCTAAGTATATGGAAATCAAGCTTCATACTGGATGGGACTCCTTGATCCCAGTTGACTCAAGTCCTGGATTTAACCAATATCTTTTACTTTCATGATGTGATTAGAATTTCATTTAAAAGAGCATAAATGAACATCTATGCATGCTGTAAAGAAGAAGGAATATGACAAGAATCAACAACATAAAACAAAAGACGTTGATAATGGAGTTCATCCAGGAGGGACTATGTCTCCAGGCCCCGGTGTCAAGATGGTGTATGCCACTGCATTAAGTGCTGGAAAGAGTGATGATGTACATGCATGTGTTTTCTCTATCATACAAGGAATATGTCCTCACGTAGGAGTGGCTCCAAGACATGTTTTGCTGTAGGAACTCTCATTCAAAAAAAGGACTCCTATCAGCATGACATAATTTCATGTATGTTAATGATGAGCATCCCACCAACATGGAAACAAAGGGATCTCAATTCAAACATACATGGTGACACATAAGTATCCTGTCAACGTGACGACAAAGGGATATCAATCAAAAACATATCCCACATCAAACATCAAACAAGGATCTATACAGCACAATGCATCTCAAGCAAAGAGACAAATAAGTACATGATCACACTGCATATACCTCACATCAAGGAGTTATCTGAAGAAGAGGATGATAAACTGCTGGATCTGGCTGCACCATCAATCTCGTGGCATCGAATCCCTTGGAAATGACTTCTTGCGCATTGAATGTTGACACCGATACTCCATTTTGAAAAGTGGCTAAAAAATGAAATGATCAAATGGAAAATCTAATTCATGGCGTCGAATAGTGTAAAATCAACTGTCAAATTTCTTAATTTTGACAAAGTGAAAATCTGGGCATACATGAATCTTTTAGATTCCCCATAGATTCCTTAAAGATTCCCTCCTTTGGCTCATCTGAAGATCTTCCGCTCATATAAAAATTATGTCTACACCATTAGGTGCGTGTCACTGAGAGGGGTAGGATAGACATAAAGTTTGTCCAATTTGGACAATGGAAAAATTTCGCCCTCCTGAAAATTTGGCTCAATCATGGTTCTACCTACCTCTTTTCCAAGCTCATTGTTCCACTTGTAAAATTAATTAAAAAAATGTGTCTCATTTTTCGTGATATCCTTGGCCTATGTGCACTTAGAAAATGAGGGTTTATATACTCTTCCCGGGCGGAGATATTAATGAAAGGTCGTTGGTGTATTGGTTAAGCATGGAGGCGACGAGGTGGGAGGTCGAGGGTTCCAACCCTGCTGACCCCCACACTTCGCAAACTGTTATGTTGCCTTAGATTTTTTTTCTTTTTAAATTTTGATATGGGTTGGGCCCACCTTGGGCGGTCGACCTAACAACCGTTACATCTTGCATTGAATGGAATGTTTGTTTGGTGTGGTCATTAAATGAATGCAGTAGAGTGTGATGTTTGGTTGTTATGGTGTAGTTCCACATGGGGCCGCCGCGTGGGTGAGGCCGACAGAGCCACCGATCATGGGTTCAACTCCCACCGGGATCTTACCATATATGTAATGTCATGGTACATATTTGTTGGGGTGTGGTTCGGGTCCACTGGATGTGGCCTGCCCACCCCATTTCATATTTAACGTGTTATTATAGTTGGTATGTAGAGTTAGGGTCGGCGGGGTCATGGCCTGCCACTACTTTATATATATATATTATTTTTATTATAATAATAGTCATTTCTTAATTTATCTAATATAAGGGATATTAGACAAATTAAGTATCCAACAAATTCGCCTACTTTCGGGAGCTAGTTTCCACCACTGGGACTCAGTCAATTTGTAGGACCATTAAACCTAGCCCACATGTAAACTTTGACCAAAACTTTGACTAGCTCTTTCTCCCTCATACGATCTCGGATTTGAGTGTCGTTCACACCGTTGGAATCAGGGGGATGAGCACTTCGATCTGGTGTAGGTTTGGGAGCAATCTGACCACTTCTAATTTTGCCCCTTTTTGAGTCCTCTGGGACTTCTACATGTGTCTGGAGCCACCTGGATCAATCCTCCATATTGAGGATCTTTTGGTCCTCCAAAAGCATGAAAATAATCTGCCACTTCTTAGTACCCTGTTTGCACTTACAAGTATCTGATATGTCACCCTTCCTTCTCCTTCACCTTTGTCCTTCGGAGCCATAAGTGATGAGCCAACACCTGCAACCTCTGAAAACCTGTAGTACAATTATGCAAATTACATGCTTGACTTACATGACCAACTAATGACCCGAGCATCCCATACTTGCCATGAGTTTATAACACATACTTGGTGGTCAAGTTTACATCAAAATGGAAAGAATGCCCCAGTTATGAAAACAAGGCCAACATATCATTGTTGCTTCAACAAGTGATGGAAAACACATCATCATTGCAACACATGATTCAAAAAAACGAGGCAAAACACTATGGTTGTTTTGACAAGTGATGGAAACACGACATCACTTTCACAGTTTAAAATGCAACAAAAATAAGACTAGACATTGTTGTTGCTTAACAAGTGATGGAAAACACATCATCACTTTTACATTTTAAAATGAAACACATGATTGGAAAAAAATAAGACCATGACATTTTACCATGCCTAGAAGAACTATTTCTCGCTTATCAATGTGAATGGGTCATTTCCTTGTGGCGCATTCGCTGATCGAACAACCGTTTCATCTAGTTCATGCACTGACACTTTGTATTTAAGGCATTGCTCTGGATGGAGCCTCAAACAAGTGGCTCTTTGATGGCCACCTCTGTTGAAATAACTGCAATACATCTTCTTCCTCCATATCTACTTTACATGTTTCTTTACCTGCTGTTGAGAGGATCTTTCACGCCTCCTCCTTTTGTGTGTTGCTATTCTTTTCCAACACTCAACAAATGTATGGTTACATAATCCACAAAAGGTACATCTTTTTCAATGCCTTCATTTATGTCCATTATTAACAACATGATTATAATTGAAATGAACATTCGAATATTGAGACTAGTTATAACTTTCCTTGCAGTCTCTAGTGTCATTATGGCGAGGAGAGCTGGCCTCAGCTCTTTCCTTACAATGGGCATTGTCATGGGATGATGGTGATGTGTTCCCATCATTCTCTTTCCTCTATAATTTCAATGATGTCTCAGAAGAATTTGACACCTTCAAGCATTCTCCTTCGGTGTATCCCAAGCCTGCAAATCGAGGTCTCTACACAACCTCCAATGGTTGAGTTATGCCTTGGTTATTAACATCAAGTTCTTCTTCCTCCTTGTACCTCATCCTGGAAAGGAGCCTCATGTTTGTCCTTGTAATTGGTATCTCCACATCTCCAATAGAAATCATACTATGTGAAGATGAAACTAAAGGGAAATCGACATCTTTTACCTTCCCTGACAAGTTGGAAAGAACTAATGAGAGCTTCTCATCATCTATTGTTGGTGGTTCGTTGGCTGTCGTGGCGCATTCCCCAACTTCCTTTTTCGACATACCCAAGTCCTGCCTGACGGGGTAATTCCTCTACTTTGATGGGATTGACAATGCCTTGTCCATTAATTCCCAAAACATTTCCTTCATACCCCATTTTATTCAACAATTCGGAGCCAATTCCTGTGGTATGATTTTAAAAAACAACAAAATCATCATCAAGAAACATACATGAATTTAGAGAACTACTTTTTACCTCACATGGGTCACGCTGTAGCTTTTCCAAGTCCTTATCCTTAGCTCGTAGACGTTGTAGCAAACTCTATTTCTCCTCTTTCTCTCCATGTAGAAGCATCTTCAATTCAACATTCTCTGTTTGAAGATTCTGGTTGTTGTGCTTTAGTTCTTCCAGGGCCTCTTCCATGGCTCGCAATTGAAGTTGCACTCATTTCTTTTCCTCTATCTCTTTTTGTAGAGCTTCATACATTATTTCTACCTTTTTGGAAATTATGAGCATGGTCTCGTACATCACTTTGTCATCCTCCACCGTTGCACGTTCCATTATTCACTCTCACAATTCACATCCACGTAAAGACTGCTCTAATACCAAACTTGATTTGAGTTGACTCAACTCCTGAATTTAAACAAGATCTTTTACTTTTGTGATGTTCTTAGAATTGCATTTAAAAGAGCATAAATGAACATCTATGCATGCTATAAAGAAGAAGGAACATGACAAGAATCAGCAACATAAAGCAAAATATGTTGATAACGAAGTTTGTCCAAGAGGGACCACATCTCCGAGCCCCAGTGTCAAGATGGTGTAGGCCACTGCATTAAGTGCTAGAAAGAGTGATGATATACATGCATGAATTTTCTCTATCATACAAGGAATATGCCCTCATGCAGGAGTGGCTCCAAGACATGTTCTGATGCAGGAACCCGCATTCAAAAAAAGGACTCCTATCAGCATGACATAATTTCACGTATGTTAATGACGATCATCCCGCTAACATGTTATCAAAGGGATCTCAATTCAAACATACATGGTGACACATGAGTATCCCGTCAACATGATGAAAAAGGGATCTCAATCAAAACATGACAATAAGTACATCTCACATCAAGAACAAAACAAGATCCCACATCAAAAATCAAATAGGGAGCTATACAACACAATGCAACTCAAGCAAAGAGACAAAGAAGTACATTATCACACTGCATATACCTCACATCAAGGATTTATTTGAAGAAGAGGATGATAAACTGCCGGATCTGGCTGCACCATCAATCTTGTGGCATTGAATCTCATGGAAATTACTGCTTGCACATTGAATACTAACACTTGCACTCCACTTTGAAAAGTGGCTGAAAAATAGAATGATCAAATGGAAAATTTTATTACACCATCAAATTCGTGGCGTCGAATAGTGTAAAATCGGCTGTCAAATTTCTAAATTCTGACAAAGTGAAAATCTAGGGCTACAAGAATCTTTTAGATTCCCCCTAAATTCCTTAAAGATTCCCTCCTCTGGGTCATCTGAAGATCTGCTGCTCAGATCAAAATTTTGTCTGCACCATCAGGTCTATGTCATAGAGAGGTGTAGGATACACATAAATTTTGTCCAATTGGGACACTAGAAAAATTTTGCCTTCCTGAAAATTTGGCTCAATCATGGTTCCGCCTGCCTCTTTTCCAGGCTCATCGTTCCACCTTCAAAATCAATTAAAAAAATGTGTCTCAGTTTCCACGCTCGCCTTGGCCTCCGCGCACTGAGCAAATGAGGGTATATATACTCTTCCTAGGTGGAAATATCAATGAAAGGTCGTTGGTGTATTGGTTAAGCGCGGAGGTGACGAGGCAAGAGGTCGAGGGTTGCAACCCCCCAACCCCCCACTTCGCAAAACTGTTATGTTGGTGCGGATTTTTTTGTTTTTTAAATTTTGGTAGGCTAAACAACCATTACATGTTGCATTGAATGGAATTTTCGGTTGGTGTGGTCATTAAATGAATGCAATGGAGTGCGATGTTTGGTTGTTATGACATAGTGCCACATGGGGCCACTACGTGTGGAGGGTCGATGGAGCTGCCGATCATGGGTTCAACTCCCACCAGGCTCTTACCATATATGTAATGTCATGGTACATAATCGTTGGGGTATGGGCTGGGTCCACCAGAGGTGGCCAACCCACCTCGTTTCATGTTTAACGTGTTAATATGGTTGGTATGTAGAGTTAGGGCCGACGGGGGTCATGGTCTGTCGGCCATTTTTAATTAAAATTTGTTTTATGTTTTTAGAAAAAAGGGGGTGGCAGGGTTCATGGCCTGCCACCACTTTAGATATATATATATATAAGAGTCATTTCTTAATTTGTCTAATATAATGGATTTAGACAAATTAAGTATCCAACAAATTCACCCGCTTTCGGGAGCTAGGTTCCACCACCGAGACTCGGTCAATTTGTAGGACCATTAAACCTGGCCTACATGGCAACAATGACCAAAAATTTGATTGTCTCTTTGTCCCTCATACAAGCTCGGATTTGAGTGTTCTCCACACCGTTCGAATCAGGGCGATGAGAACTTCGATTTGGTGCTGGTTTGGGAGCAATCTAACCAATTTGAAATTTTCCCCTTTCTGAGTCCTCTAGGAATTCTGCATGTGTTTGGAGCCACCTCGATCACTCCTACACCAAATGGTATGAGGTCTAGTTGGGACTTCATACCGGGGAGATTCCCTTGGTTGATATATTTCCAACACCATCAACCAATTCACATTTAGAATTGGAGTTAATTCAATTACAGTTGAAGGTCTTCGACCTAGATTTAAAGGATGGGAATCCCATTGCTTTAACATATGAAATTAAAACACTCATGCATGGAATTAGTATTGTTGGCTTGAAGATAAAAAAAAGTATTATTTCTTTAAAAAAGGCCTTCTAACCTACGTATTCTCACTATATTGAATCACTTCAAGCTAGTGACCAATTAAAGTTCCTTGATTTTGACTCTTTGGTGGATAAAATTGCAAAATGTGTTGGAAATAAAATTGAGAGGGGCGGGGGGGGGAGAGGTGAATCAGTATTTAAAATTCAATAAATTTTCATTTCCCAATCAAATTTATATACGCTACTTTAGTGAAGTGAACTTGCGTGTGTACGCAACTATGATTAAAGAAACCAATGTATACCCAGAGAAATTATGATTTAGTTAATTCGTCATGTCTTTAATTAGTGCATTAGTACTTTATTATATAGTAGCTATGTGCAGTAATAACATAATAAACCATCACACATAAGCAACACACATGAACACCCATATTTAAGGTGGAAACCAAATGTGAGAGAAAAACCACCTCCTGTTGTCATCTCTATCTTCTTTTTAATATAAAGAAAAAATGTTTACAATCTTGTACTAGTGCAGGCTCATACGAGTACGCAGGCACCCACCTGCAAAAGGCTACAAACTTCTCTCGTTCTCTAGCTTCTACTGGAAGGGAGCTAAAACCCCCTTGCTCTTATGCTAGTCGATATGTTTACTAGTACATAGGAACCGGCCTATTGAAGGCTATGATCTTCTCCCTTCCTACGGGGGCCACATTTCATAATTTGTTACACTGGACCCATAAGAAACTTTGAAGCTCAAACTCTATAACAATAACTGCATCAACCAATAATCTGTCAATATGAGTAGTAAGATCACCATCAATAGAACACTATGCTAAACTCAGAAACCTGCATCATCATTCAGAACCACCTCCAACCTCAAGAATCGTACATCAAAATGCATAAGCTACTTTAATGAACCCAACCAGCATGTATACACTACTTCCTTTAACAAAATCTTCATATACCTCCAAAACTACTTAAACATAAAACCTTCCTGAATCAAATCTGTACCAACCAGTAATATTCTGAACATCTACTATCAAATTACAGAGATCTAGATAGTCAATAGAAAATATCACCCTTCTCACTTAATCAATCAATCAATGTAAGGTCCAACCTTACCAACCATCAATGGTATAGAGAAGTAATGGTCACATTGAATACTATTACTCAATTTTAATTTTAATTTTATTTTTGTTTTACTCATAATATGACTAACTTAGCTATCATGTGATAATGTTCCTTCAACTATTTCAACGTGGGAATATAACATAAGAAGTCAAGGACAACTTTCCCCTAAGACCAATTCCAAAACACATTTCTTCTCAAGTTTAAAAGATCATAACATGTGCTCTTTTCATACTTATACATGAGCTCTAAGTAAGAGTGGAAATAAATTCTACCATAATTCCATGTGCAAACATTAAGCTAGATCAACCTATTTGATTTCCTAGATTATGCTAAATAAGCTTCATTTATTGACTCTTGATATCATAACCACAAAATTATTATACTTCTTTTACAAAAATCACATATAAGTGTATGAGTATTAACCTACCTATAGTAAGGTAACTAAGGGAAGAATATGTCTCTCTTCATCCATAAATCTAATAAATATGATATGTTTATGAAATATAATAAAAGAATATATTGACCCAACAACATTTCCAAATTCATCAATTAAAATTCCCAATCCCAATTATTAAGGCAATGTTGCAATCATGAGAATTATATAATGAATGTTGAAACAAAAGAAAATATTGTTACTAATTCAGAAGCATGTTATTATTCAAAAAGTGTCATGTAAAACAATGAAACTGCATAAATTGGGCACAAGTAGTTGTTTTCTACAGTCATTGAAGCACAAGAATGCACCCGTGAACACATACAACTCAGACAAAACTTATTATGCTCACTTGCACAAAATCCTACAGTAAGTCATTATAAAATTGTTTCCAACAACCCACTTTTCTTTATGAAGATTTAGATAATAAAAGTAACAACAATCCTATTCTCTATTCACACTTCAGAAAATTATTAAACTAATTTTCATGTTCATACCAAAAACTTGCAGACATAAGAAGCTACATCCATAAAATAGTCTATTCATAAATTTCTAGTACATAAAAGTTACGGTAAGTAGGAATTTTACTCTAACAAATTTATATGCACAAAAACTACAGTCATTCATGTCTTTTGACAAACACTTTGCATGACGGTAAGTAGGACTTTTACTCTAACAATTTATATGCACAAAAACTATAGCTATTCATGTCTTTGGAAAAACACTTTGCAAACATGCAGTCTACAACCATTAAGGCATTTTGACAAACACTTTGCAAGCATGCAATCCACAACCATTGAGGCATTTTTCCAAGCACTTGGCAACAATGAACTTGAGATTCTTCTCCAACCTATTCAACTCAGAAAATTCAGAAATTGAAACTTCAAATGTTGGCATCTTAAAACAAGGACTAAACAATCTTAGTTTTTCATCAAAAACTCGAAAACAGATGCATATAATTGACAACAACAATCTGCAAAATTGCCCATATTTTCAATATGGGTTCTGAAAAAGCATTTTTTTGGAATCAAATGGGGGGTTAAATGGAAAAATGGCACGGATACCCCCTGATGTTGAGTGGAAAAGTAACATAACATTCCAGATATGTGATTTATTAAAACGACAAAAACAAAAACATTCCTACCTCATTTATCACTTTGTCAAATACTTAGTATGTATACTTCATCTACAGTTGTACATGGAGAAAAAAAACTCAAATTTATGATAATATGGTATTGTAGTCAACTCATGGCAACCTTCAATGGACAAAAAATCATTATAACCTTAAAACTTTGGCAACACATTATTGTTGTAATCCCTCTACATGTACATTCTCAACTACAACTGCCATTCATTATTGGTTAGCTCATAAATAAATCTGTAAATATTTCATAAACATTCACAAGTAGCAATTTCAAATGAATTTTAAAGTTCTACAACACTTTTAAATTAATAATAAACTAAAATTTCAATAACGCCTATGAACATACCTGGAAGTGTATTTATGCAATTCCAAAAACATGGGAATATGCTCCAGCTCCAATGAGATAGTGCTCCTGCTCCAATATCCTTACCAACTCATTATGAACCATCCGATTTTCATCCCAACCATATCCAGGGAGAAATTCTACCCCTAGAGCCCCCGAGCTGTAAGAGCTCACAAATAGTACCAAAATATAGCAGTAGAGAGATATCTAAGGCAAGCTGAGGAGGATAAGTTTCACTTCCTCCCAACACCACTCATGGTCAGCTCCTTCGGGTAGAGCTACATAGTAATTTAGATTAGGAATTTCAAAATCATTTCGAAAGAAATTAGCTACTCTCCAAGTCTCTCACTCTCATAATATTTTTCAAATCTCTCCAACTCTTGGTATCACAATGCACCTCCCTCCCCCTAAGTGAGAGTACATGAGACACATATATAGGAGGAGCAACAAATTCTTTTCATAAAGGAGGAGTAATATGCACGCATTGTATTCCATTTAGAGGAGTGTAACTCATGCCATTAAGGAGAGGTATGCATGCCTTAGTTAAGGATAGTGTAACTTATGCATTAAATAGAGCATAAGAGGAATCTTTTATGACATGTCTTTAATGAATTGAAGAGGAATATGCCATTCTTTGATGAGTGCATAAAATAGAGTGTAATGTATTATTAAAAGAGAGAGATTTACATAGAGCCATGAGAGTCATCAAGGAGAGAGGTGTGAAGTGATTGAGGAGATGAAGGTGACTTGTAATTATCTTTTAATAATAATATCATAGTCTCATAAAAGATAATAATAACAATAATATTGAGGATTAATTCTAGATTGAACAGTTATGATTGATTAATGATAAGTTAAGTTATTTTCCTTCAACTATACTTGATTGCCAATTTATATAAGTTGATTTACTATATTTGGAAACTCATGCTTGAGATGCTAGACATGACTTTCTATTTTTATAAAGTCACTCTAGGATTGTTAGAAAAGAGGTTTTATTAAGGAAATTCATCCCTAAGCTTCCCATGAGTGGTATTTTTCTTCCCAAGGATATGGATTCCGTACCCCTATTAGATGCATCTTCGTGCCTTAGTAGATTGATGACTTCGCACCCTGATCTACTCTAAAGATCCAATATTCCACACCTTGATCTTTTTAAATATTCACGACTCAGCACCCTAAACATTTTATTATAGATACAAGACTCCACGTCGTTATCTTTCATGGATTTAGGACTTCACGCCATAATTTCATGGCTTCTCATCTACTCTTCCTTGAAACTCCATGCTTCACCTTAAGGTATGGATTGTGAGATCATACCCATCTGATGGTTCATTGGTAAGGCCTTATTCCAAGACCTACACACATTGCAATCTCATAGATCAAAGGAATCAATGAATTTCATAATTAACTTATTCACATTTTACCAAAGATTGTGCATGACTTGCACAACTGTTTTGGTTCTATAGAAATGACTTCCATAACCATTTAAAAATTGAACATCCTTGTTTGAAAATAAACATGTTCCATATCAAGTCTTGCTCAATACAAGATTAAGCATATAAAATCATAAAAATCATGTATCATGACTTCCACGGTCATTTATAATTTGAGCATCCTTGTTTGCAAATAACTATATACCTGCCACATCTTGCTCATTACAGGATTAAAAATATATAATCATATAAAATCATGTATCACCCATAAATCATAACTAACCATATGTTCCACATAACGATGATCATCCATGGATCTATGTGTCTCAATCTTGAATCAACATCTATGTCATACACATATTGCCAAAATAAGATATCAAAAGAGAAAACATCGATAATATGTTCTTAACCAAAATCAATTCTTATACACACAACCATAGATATTATCCTAATCACACAACAACTAGGTGACCCAAACTAGGTCTATAGCATATAAGCATGTACATAAGTTTCTCATGCATAATATTATATCATTATATCAAAATCACCCTCTCTAAACGTCATCAAAGCTATCTCATCAAGAAGGGACACTACATACTCCCCCTCTTGAGCTAAACTTGGCCCAAAGTTTTTCCTATAGTCATAAGATACTTAGTTATTTTCAATTCTCCTATCACTAAGTTGTTAACCTTATGTATATGTATTTGATATATTTTTCTTCATGCCAAACCATAGTTTATTTTTTTCTAAATTGGAAGCAACTCCATCAAGTAGAAAATATATCCATGCCATATTAGGCATGTTTCTATATAAAATTTCAAATATTTCAATATCAAAACCAACCATACAATTTATTGTACCATATCAAAATACTATTTTATGTAATTGATATGACATTAATTAGGATATCTATAATATTTTGATATTCTACATGTTCTTTTTCATAGTCTACATGAATCCTACATGTGTCATCTTCTTGGTTCTATAGTACGTTGAGTTTTCCAAGCTATAAATAGCTCACACATTGGTTGTAAAAAACCAATAATGTTCCATCCCATTTGACAATCAAATTTGCATACAAGAAGCATAAAATCATCCACGTACAATTGCCAGTGAAACTATGCAACAAAACATGATGTCATATATAAAACTCACTCTTACATCTATCTTAATTTATGTCTTCTCAATCCAAGTTTCTCCTTTTCATTCCATAAGACATTCTTGCAATCAAAATCTTTAGGATCTACCTATAGTTTTTACTAAATGCTTAATATTTAGGAAACATTACAATTTTAGGTTTAAGACACCATTTTTTTTATTTTTTTTAAACTAACAAGCTAAGGTTCCATACAATCCTCATTGACCCACTTTTGTATTATATACCATTCCTTTAATTCTCATAATCTTCATTAGTATTCACTTCTCCTACTTGAGAATCAATTATGAATGATTTAGTTAGAAGATATTCATTCCAAAAATAATTAAATATATCTTTTTCGAAAGTGGCTTGTAATCAAGAACAACTTTTGTAATTATACAAATACAATATCTATATTATTGAATCTATCTTGATAACTATAAGTCAACTTGTTTTCCCACTATAAAATCACTCATAATTTCTATTCAATAATTAATCAATCCATTTGGTTTCACGTCTTATTCCTTACTATTAATACATACACAGAAACAAAGAAAACAAGTTATGAAAACCATACATTTCTCAATTATGAATAATCTTGTTGATTTTAAATAAGCTTTAAACTATCATAAAGACATTTCTAGCCAAAGGATACGAATATTTTTTTAACTACCTCTCAGAATATTATAACCTTTTGCAGGATTACTAACTACTCATACAACTATACATCTAAGAAAAAATATCCTAAACCCTTCAATCTCTTCTATTCCACATATAATACAATCATCTTAGGCTTTTAAATCATGCAATAATTCCAATTTATCAAAGTGTGATCTCACTCTCCTTCAATTTCTCCCATCAAAAATATCACTTCTTGTAAAACAAGAATTCAACTAAGTTTTTCATTAATCACATACCTTTTTCTTTAAGTTCAAATAAAGCAAAGTTCTCACCACATAAAATGTTTATCTTCTAAACATGTTATTCTCTTAACAATTTACAAGTTAATCAAATTCCAAGAAAGCAGTTCATCAAATTCATAAACAATATGAATTTTGAATTGATCACCTAACTAGCAATAGTTTAGAGTAGTTCATGAGTTAAATCCTCATAATTTCTCTAATTAATTTGGTTAAATAGAATTCAACCAATATTCAACTGACAAAATAATTAAAGAGACTATTATGGCTTTCCTATACCTAATTCGTCTTGAGCCAATAGAAAGGATATTTCATCAACTTATCACAATAATATTTTTCTACATTTCAATCATTTGAAAGTCATTTTAATTCTACCTAAATCCAACACATACAAAATAAATAAAATACTAGAGGATAGATACCTAGTTCACACTTGACTCCATATATCAAAATCAATTATTCCAAACATTGTAAACTACCTAATGGTGTTTAGTATACCAATCTTAGTATATTCATTTGTAATAAAAATAAATTAATGGATTTTTAAATCTCAAGCAAATTCATGTTACAAATCTCTATCCATTTAACTTTAATTACACATAATCAATCCTCCTTAATCATGTCTAAGATTTCATCAATATATTCTTGTTCATTCTACCCAGAAGAATTACTTAGCTCATAGATATACGTTAGTATTGATTCCACACCCATACCTTACCTCATTACTTAGCTCGTAGTAATACGTTAGTATGGATTCCACGCCCATACATTTTCTCATAGATATATGCTAGTATGGATTCCACACCCATACATAACTTAGGGAAAATACAACCTTCAAGTGTTCCTTCAAATGGCTTCCACAACCCTTCATGCACTAGTCATTTAAGCCTCTTGTTTATTAGGAAGGTCATACCTCAACCTAGTATTTGATTAATTTCAAGTTATTTGATGCATAAAGTCAACCCAAACTACACAAATTCATGTCAAAGAAATCATAGGAATTCCATTCTTACTCATTAAGAATGTATTCCCAAATCATATTTTAACACATCAAATTAATGCACATACATTACTCGTGAATCTACATTCACTGTTAAAAGTTAACTTCTATTAAGTTTCCATTAGTGTAGGTAAGAAAAGAGTCAAAACTAACATTACAAACTCAATCATCATATTAATTGAATATTGGGTTTACACTTGACAGACATTCCCAAAGAATACACACCAATGTCATCATGCTATAGTTTAGATTAAGCTAATATTTTTCTTGGTATATACAATTTCAACTAGTAGAGATGGCTAGTAGGCCCATATCAAATTGATAATGATGCATTAAACATACATGCAATCATGCATCCACTCCACATATCTCACTCACCCATTGAAAATCAAACCATTCACATGCTTGGGTTTAACCCCAACTTCTCAAGCACATCTTTTCCCTACATGTCTTTAAGTCCTTTATCATATTTCTTATAATTTGTCCTAACAAAAATATAAAGGAATATAAGAAGCCATTATTTTTCTTTCACGAGTTTCTAAATGACATAATAATAATAATAATATCCTGTATGCAACCAATATTCTTCTAGGTCAACATACATAATAATTCAACATGCATGCAAATAACCATTCATGCATCAACCTAAAAGCAAGCATGTTGGTCCATTATTCCCTGGTGTTTTAACTTGGCTCTGATACCATATATAAGGTCCCACCTTACCAACCATCAATAGTATAGAGAAGTAAAGGTCACATTGAATACTATTACTCAATTTTTATTTTATTTTTGTTTTACTCATAATATTACTAACTTAGCTATCATGTAATCATGTTCCTTCAACTATTTCAATGCAAGAATATAACATAAGAATTCAGGGATAACTTTCCCTTAAGACCAATTCCAAAACACATTTCCTCTCAAGTTTAAAAGATCATAACATGTGCTCTTTTCATACTTATACATGAGCTCTAAGTAAGAGTGGAAATAAATTCTACCATAATTCCATGTGCAAACATTAATCTATATCAACCTATTTGATTTCCTAGATTATGCTAAATAAGCTTCATATCTTGACTCTTGATATCATAACCACAAAAGTATTATACTCATTTTACAAAAATTACATATAAGTGTATGAGTATTAACCTACCTATAACAAGGTAACTGAGGGAAGAATATGTCTCTCTTCATCAATAAATCTAATAAATATGATATTTTTATGAAATAGAATCACAAAACATATTGACCCAACAACATTTCCAAATTCATCAATTAAAATGCCCAATCACAATTATTAAGGCAATGCTGCAATCATGAGAATTATATAATGAATGTTGAAACAAAAGCATGTTATTAATTCAGAAGCATGTTATTCTTCAAAAAGTGTCATGTAAAACAATGAAACTACATAAATTGGGCACAAGTAGTTGTTTTCTACATTCAATGAAGCATAAGAATGCACCCATGAACACAAGCAGCACAGACAAAACTTATTATGCTCACTTGCACAAAATCCTACAGAAAGTCACTATAAAATTGTTTTCAACAATCCACTTTTTTTTTATGAAAGATTTAGATAATAAAAGTAACAAAAATCCTATTCTCTATTCACACTTCAACAAATTATTAAATTAATTTTCACCTTCATACAAAAAACTTGCAGACATACGAAGCTACATCCATCAAATAGTCTATTCGTAAATTTCTAGTACATAAAATCTACAGTAAGTACGAGTTTTACTCTAACAATTTATATGCACAAAAACTACAACCATTCATATCTTTTCACAAACACTTTGCATGACGGTAAGTAGGACTTTTACTATAACAATTTATATCCACAACAACTACAATGATTCATGTATATTGACAAACACTTTGCAAACATGCAATCTACAGCCATTGAGGCATTTTGACAAACACTTTGCAAGCATGCAATCTACAACCATTGAGGAATTTTGCCAAACACTTGGCAACAATGAATTTGAGATTCTTCTTCAACCTATTCAACTCAGAAAATTCGGAAATTGAAACTTCAAATGTTGACATCTTAAAATAGGGACTAAACAGTCTTAGCTTTTCATCAAAAACTTGAAAACGGATGCATATAATTGACAACAACAATCTGTAAAATTTCCCAGATTTTTTATTTAGGTTCTGAAAAGTAAAGTTTTGGAATCAAATGTGGGGTTAAATGGAAAAATGGCATGGACACCCCCTGATGTTGAGTGGAAATGTAACAGAACATTCCAGAGATGTGATTTATTCAAATAACAACAACAAAAACATTCTTATTATATCATTTATCGCTTTGTCAAAAATTTAGTGTGAAAAAATCATCTACAGTTGTACATGGAGAAAATAAATTCAAATTTATCATAATATGGTATTGTAATCAACTCATGGCAACTTGTAATGGACAAAAATTCATTATAAAAAGAACTTAAAACTTTGGCAACACACTATTGTTTTAATCCCCCTACATGTACATTTTCAACTACAACTGCCATTCATTATTGATTAGCTCATAAATAAAGCTGTAAATACCTCATAAACATTCACAAGTAGCAATTTCCAATGAATTTTAAAGTTCTACATCACTTTTAAATTAATAATAAACTAAAATTTCAAGAATGCTTATGAACATACCTGGCAGTGTATTATACAATTCCAAAAAGATTGGAATATGCTCCAGCTCCAGTGAGCTTATGCTCCTACTCCAATATCCTTACCAAATCATTTTGAATCATCTAGTTTTCCTCCCAACTATATCCAGGGAGAACTTCTCCCCCTGGAATCCCTGAGCTATAAGAGCTCACAAACAGTACCAAAATATAGCAGTAGAGAGATATCCAAGGCAAGGTGAGGAAGATAAGTTTCACTTCCTTCCAACACCACTCATGGTCAGATCCACCAGGTAGAGTTATGTATTAATTTAGATTAGGTATTTCAAAATCATTTCGAAAGCAATTGGCTACTCTCCAAGTCTCTCACTCTCATAATAGTTTTCAAATCTCTCCAACTCTTGGTATCACAATGCACCTCCCTCCCCCTAAGTGAGAATACATGAGACACATATATAGGAGGAGAAACAAATTATTTTCATAAAGTAGGAGTAATATGCATGCATTGTATTCCATTTAGAGGAGTGTAACTCATGCCATTAAGGAGACGTATGCATGCCTTAGTTAAAAATAGTGTAACTTATGCATTAAAGAGAGCGCAAAAGGAATATTTTATGACATGTCTTTAATGAGTTGAAGAGGAATATGTCATTCTTTGACGAGTGCATAAAATAGAGTGTAATGTATTATTAAAAGAGAGATATTTACATAGAGCCATGAGATTCATCAAGGAGAGAGGTGTGAAGTGATCGAGGAGATGAAGGTGACTTGTAATTTTCTTTTAATAATATTATCATAGTCTCTTAAAAGGTAATAATAATATGAAAAATATTAATAGTATTGAGGATTAATTCAAGATTGAATGATTAGCATGTATTAATGATAAATTAAGTGATTTTCCTTCAACTACACTTGATTGCTAATTTATGTAGGGTGATTTACTATTTTTGGAAAGTCATGCTTGAGATGCTAAACATAACTTTCTATTTTTAAAAATTCACTCTAGGATTTTTAGAAAAGAGGTTTGATTAAGGAAATTCATCCCTGAGATTCCCATGAGTGGTATTTTTCTTCTAGAGGATAGGGATTCCGTACCCCTATTGCATGCATATTCGTGCCTTATTAGATTGAGGACTTTATGCCCTGATCTACTCTAAAGATCCAAGATTCCACAGCTTGATCTTTTTAAATATTTAGGACTTCATGCCCTAAACATTTTATTATAGATACAAGACTCCAAATCTTAATCTTTCATGGATTTAGCACTCTGCGCCCTAATTTCAATGGCTTCTCATCTACTCTTCTTTGAAACTCCACGATTCACCTTAAGGTATTGATTGTGAGCTCATACCCATCTGACAGTTCATTGGTAAGACCTTGTTCCAAGAGCTACACACATCACAATCTCATAGATCAAATGAATCAATGAATTTCATAATTAACTTATTCACATTTTATCAAAGATTGTGCATGACTTCCACAACCGTTTTGGTTCTAGAGAAATGAATTCCGCAACCATTTAAAAATTGAACATCCTTGTTTGAAAATAACCATGTTCCATATCAAATCTTACTCAAATCAAGATTAAGCATATAAAATCATAAAAATCATGTATCATGACTTCCATAGTCATTTATAATTTGGGCATCCTTATTTTCAAATAACTATGTACTTTCCACATCTTGCTCGCTACAAGATTAAACATATATAATCATATAAATCATGTATCATCCATAAATCATAATTAACCATATGTTCCATATAACCATGATCATCCATGGATCTATGTGTCTCAATCCTTAATCAACATCCATGTCGTACACATATTGCCAAACTAAGATACCGAAAGACAAAACATAGATAATATGTTCTTAACCAAAATCAATTCTTATACATACAACCATAGATATTATCCTAAGCACACAACAACTAGGTGACCCAAACTAGATCTATAGCATATAAGCATGTACATAAGTTTGTCATGCATAATATTATATCATTATATCAAAATCACCCTCTATAAGTGTCATAAAAGCTATCTCACCAAAAAGGGAGACTAGATCAGACTCAATTTGGTTATGCATTCAGTTCTACGTTCAGATCTAAGAAGACATCATTGATAGACAACAATAAACTAGTAGCATTGATTAGATAGATTAGTTATTTCTGAATAATAGAATTTTCTTTTGTATATGCTACTTTGAAGCTTCGAACCTGCATGTATACACACCTTAACCAAAGTGAACCAACGTATATATCTACAAATACTAACTTATAACTTCACTGTTATTCTAGATTTCAGACATACCCAGATCATGACATTTAAAGAATAAAACCTATGAAAGCAATCAGATCTAGCCCAACCAATATCAGATCATTCAATGATAAGTCATTTCAGGTCTCTGATCCTGATCCAACATCGAATTCAAGGTTCACACAATATTTCAGATTATATCATAATCATAGCCCCGACAACATAAAATGTACTTCAGATATAAGTATTCCTGAGAAACCCTTTCACTTGCACACTTGGCCCTTTGATCTTCTCCTCCTTATCTAGTTTTTGGCCTTTCTCAATACCTCAGACCAAAACAACACTTAGAGACTATGGTATTCTTGGATGGGATCAAATAGTCATTACTATGTGTTAGCCTCACTTTCATAATAAAACAATTATAAATCCAAAAATCATAATTAAATAAATCAAATCTTGAGAATTAAGAGTTAGTTCCTCAAACTAGGGAGTTTAATTAGGATGAGAGATTCTTTCCAATTAGTTCTCCTAGATTAGTGTTTTGTTGAGAAAATATCTCAACCAAGTTTTTCCAAGATAGACATACTATCTTGAGACCAACTTCTCATGTATTTATTTGTACTATTATCATTTTTTGTACATTTGATTGATTAATAATGAGAATGTGAGGAATGTTGTAAGGCTGAGGCCTTCTCTGCCATGTCTGGTTTCTATATTTATGAGTGTTTATTTTATTGAGTTTATTTTATGTGTGTTAGTTTTCTTTAATTGGTATCAGAGCTAGTATGCTCTTGGTAAAACAATCACAGCATCGTGAAGATCATGTGATGCTATGAAGGTCGAGTAGTTAAAAGTTAATTAGCATGCATGAACAATTTTGTGATAGGTGTTGTTTGTTAGTTGAAGGAATTTGATAGTGGAGATCTTGATTGTGCATGCCGCATCACAGCTTTCAACATAGTGACGTAATGAAAGCTCTTCTCAAATGGTCTCAGTTTATGTGCAGCAAGTTCAACATACTCCATAAAATCCTCCTCTGATTTAGGGATGTAGTTGTCTAGTGACTTGTCACTATCGCTCTTACTAAACAATTCCATGGTTGACTTGTAGTTTTCTTCCTCTACAAGCCTTTGCTGATGTAGTTTCTATGCTAATGGATCTAGAAGCTTTTCATCTTGAACATTTGTAGTATTTACTTTGCGTTCACTCACTTCCTTTTTCTCAGGCTTTGGTTCAGGTTTTGATGTAGGCATTGGTTCTACAATAACCTCTTCATCCCCCAAGACTCTTTAACATCTTCATCTGAAGCATATTCATCATCCCATGTGCCTTTTGGTTTCTCCTTCGCAATGACTGGAGGTACTGGCACAAAATCCTCAGCTTCCCAGTCATCCTCCATCGTTGAATTCATGCAAGATTTACAAGTTGGTGATTTCCACAAATTCCAAAGGAAAGGAATTGAAGGTTCGGACAAAGACCACCATGAAACATGCATTGGTCCAATCTATTCAACTATGTTTCTATTTCTCCTTCAACCCTTCTAAATGGAAGCTCACACAGGGGACACGTTGTTACCTCTAAAAATTTGAGATTGTTCATATTAAGATCTTGAGAAAACTCGGTGCATCCTCTAGTACTCGGTGATCCAAAGTCGTGTTAAAAAAAATCATCCTGCGTGAAGCTACATCTGAGCCCAGGAGTCTTCGCTCTTCAAGTGCACAACGCATTTCAACACTAGCTACATCTGAGCCGAGAAGGATATTTGGTATTCGAAAATGAATCAATGAATATTTGTTCCTCCCAGGCTTGGGGCAAATTTTATCATCTTGAAACATGGCACAGAATCCAGCTATGCGACATGTCGCCTTGTGTCGGTCGCTTTGAAAATAGGCTACCAAAGGCTGTGTATACGTGAGACACTTGAATCTTTCCTACTAAAGTTATTCATGCCATATTCAAACTGTAATTGTTTGATCTTTTTCCTTTTACCACGGTCATACTCTTCATCCTATTCATCCAATATATAGCCAATACTAGTGGATCACTTGTCTCAAACATTAACACCCAAGGGACCTTTGGAATCAGTTAGAAAACACAGTTTTTTTTTCTAACTCGATAGCCTGGTTAAAAATGCTATTGCGCAATGGCTTGAGAGCCAGGAACTGCCTCAGTTTCATTCAACATCGTCACCATCCATCCACCTTGAAAAAGAGCCACCATGGAAGAGGAGTAAAATAATCGAATTTAAGAGATGCATGAGCATAGCCACCGTGGAGCAGGAATAGCAAGAATTATGAATGCTTGGACAAATTTTCCTTCGGATATATGGAAATTGGTGTTGTCTCAAATTAAACAAGGCATACACGCTGTTGAGGACGTGTGAAGACCAAGGTGATAAGCATGGAAGAATTGCATGGAAGCTTAAGATGGTTGCTATTAAGCTATGCGTAAAGTATTGTGTGCCCAAAACAAATTCTCGAGAGAACTTCATACCAATGGTGAGTTATTTTAAATGGTCAAAGGATGTGGATTTTTTTTCAAAGCATGATGTGTGCTTTAAAAAGTAGATTCATTCACATTTTAAAGTTAGCGTAAAATTCACTTATATTTTTTATTTAAAATTAACTTCATAAAATTCTTTTCATGGGAATTTTAGAAGAAAAGAGCTTAAAGTTAATGGAGGGATAAGGTGGATCATAAAGTTTTTTATATATATTTGTAATGGAAAATAAGGAGTATATTTTGTAATATTTTTGGAGTGATAAGTGTTTTTGAAGTGAGAAGTAAGAAGTGATTTTTGTAATTTTGGAGAGATAAGGAGTATTTGTCATTTTTTATGTAATGGAGTCATAAGTGCTTTTGTGAAATCATAAGATGCATATTCAGTATTTGGAGCGATAAGTGAATTTTTTTGAGAGAAATTCATTGTTGTAATTCAAAGTAATCTCTTACTTTGAGAGCGATTGAGTCATTATAGGCAGTTTTTTGAAGACAATTTGCTTCCAAAAGTTTGCAAGTGTGACATTCTCATTGAGAAGTTTCCATGACAAAGTTGTGATATTGAAGATTGATGTACTCCAGTAATTAACAAAATCTTAATTTTTGTGGTGCTTGTGTCCTAGATCCACCCGAAATTCAATAAGGGGATCTTAGGTACACCGTGTGTAATGAATGCGTGTGCATGACTTGTGTTCAAATTATCTCTTTGTATTATGCTTACAAAAAGGAACTACATGCACATAAGCAAGCTAAAGTATAAGAACGCTTAAGTACACAAGCACAAAGCGTCATATCATCAACTTGATAAGATGATCTTCCAAGCAAGCACATTTCACATCATGTAATCAAAGTAATCAAGTTAAGGACGCTAAAATATCAAGCATTTCAAGCCAAGATGACATCAACATCATCAACATCTTTTGTATCACTTGTAGATAAACATTTTTTAACTAAATTGTACCGGTGCATTCTCGGTTGTAACCGACACCCTAATTTGAATTTTTAACATGAATACATTAAGTCAAGTAAGTCTTCAACTAAGTCCTCAAGATTGAACTTGTCATTTGTCTCTTGGGTGCATTTTCGACAGTGTTTGACACCCTTCTTTTTTTTTTAATCAGCGCAATTAGTGAGTACATTCAAGAAAGCACAAACTGTCAGTAATCAATCAAGCAAGTTCAAGCAAGCAATCATCATCAAACGAGTGTGAATTCTAGTATTCTATTCTTCAAGTGAGCAATAAGCAATAAATCAAGTGAGCGTGTCATTCAAACAACCAAGCAAGAAAGCGTGTCATTTAAACAACAAAGCAAGCGAGCATGTCAAAATCAAGTGTGAAAGTTCACAGCACGACATCTACAACAAACGAGCCAGTGTGAAGTTGATTGAGGCATTCAAAAAGTGTGAGTGAAGCATTCAAGCAAAGCGATTGTCATCAAGCAAGTGTGAAACAAAGAGTTCAAGCAACCAAGCTATAAAATTCTAGCAAGTTTTTAAAGCATCAACAATAAGCAATAGTACAAGTGAGCCTGAATTCAAAGTGAGCAAGCTAACATAATGACACACATTCAATTGTCCCAAATTCTTAACAATTTTATTTTATCATTAGCGGGTGACATGGTGAACATCAACAAAACAACTCTTGCTAATATTCAAATGCATCTTCAACATGCACATGAAATGATTGAGTTTCTTCAACTGGAGTTGCAACTTCAAAGAGATGAATTGCAACAGAAGAGTGATGTTTTCAAGGCTTTCATCCGTACAGATGAAGATAAAGATGTTGATTCCAAGTCACTGATCCAACCAACTTTAAGCGTCGAAGTGGTCTTTGACCCAGTTCAACTTTCTTCCAAACCAATCATCAAGCCATGGGAAGAAATTCAAAGTAACAAAAATCAACGAGGATTAGGATATGATAAAGATGAAAACAACTTGCATATCTCCAATTATTCTAAGCCGATCAAGTTCATCAGTGTAGGGTTTCTTGATCAAATAACATCAACAAGCCATGATAAAGTTGCAGACAAACAGACATGTGTGCAAACTGAAGTTGTAGTCAAACCAAAATGCCTTCATTGTCAGAGAACTGGTCATCTGGAAGATCATTGTTTTGATCTCCATCTTTGTCACCATTGTGGCAAGTCAAATCATTCATCAGCACAATGTAGCAAACAACAACAATCAAGAAGATTGAAGATAGATTATTCATGGATTGATCCCTGGGAATGGTCATCCACAGTCAGAATATTGTATAAGTCTTACAATCGAATTCACTCACGCATAATGCAAGCAACAGTAAAAATGAAGATGGTACTCTCGTGCAGTTGAATGGGGGAGTACACTAGTGAAAAACTCCTACACCTGAAGGGGGGGAGTTTAGAAATAATTGCAGAAGATTGTCTCTCCTTTCAGCTAACAAAGGGGGGGAAATGTCAATGAAATTGACAGTGGTTGTCAGACTAAAAGTCTCGACAACATCAGCGAAGCAGACAGTGGGCATTTTCATCAGTGAGTGTGTTAGAGTCAGTCTTTGCAGCCTTCCACCAGTGATCAAACATGCTCTTACAAAGTGGTATTGTGGTGTCAAAGTCAAATTTTGCCATTCCAGTGAATCTTCAAGTAAAATTTGGTCACTAGGTGTTAGGTCTAGGATTGTTTTCATTCCTTATAAAGTTTTCCAAGTTGTTGAGTGAAAAAAATGTGTTTCTTAACCCCTATTTACCCTACATTAATTATCAATCTAGGCATGATTTTTTATCTCAAGAGTATACTCAGTCTAAGGTGGTCACTTGTTCAAGAGTAATGTTTTGCAGTATAGTGCTTAAAATGCAAAAGTAAATGAATGATGGAAACAAAATCTAATCGGAACAGCAAGAAACTTAAATACTTTGTGACTAAATAATTCACTCAAGAAACTACAACAATCATCAGTCAAGGTCGCAGTAATGAAACTCTTTCCCTTGTAAACTGATGTAAATGAAAATCAATCACACACAAGACCTCCAATCTGAGAACTTAGACAATAGTAGTCAATGTTCGTTATAGTTGTAGATCTTTCTATCCACACCAAAGCAAATGTTGGAGATAACAATTTGATTAGCAGAAAAGGAACAACAACTAATCTATTGAAAATATCGAACAACAATGCTTAATCTACATAAATGAATTGAGCAGCAATCTTAATCGAAAGGAATTGAACATCAATCTTTAACTGATAAAGGAATTGAACAACAATCTAAGAAAGTAACAACAAACCGAATTAAGGGTAAACACAGTGAATATAGAGTAATTGAATCAGCAATATTATTCTAGCATAATGGACATTAACCACAATTATAAAGAAACGACAATTGCAGTTATAATTGAACGACAGTTAAATGAACAACGATCACAATTGTAAGTGAACTATAGCTAAATGAACAACAATCACAACTGTAAATGAACAACAATATCAATCTATAAATGAACAGCAGAACCCAAATTAGACAGTGCAATATTATTTAAGAATGAACAACATGACATTTTAAGTTGTGAATAATAATCTCGCTATCTAATTACGATTTCGATATAACAAATCAATTCAGGGAAACGTTTAGGAACAGAATATTACTGAATAAAGAAAATTAAGGAAATGCAAAGGAAATCAAACCACACACGACTGGAATCGTAAAATAATGATACAAGAAGCAAGTGGATCCACTAGGGTCGGGCCCTTAGCCACCAGGGAGGCACTGCTACGTTTACTCCAGGATCAGATAATGGAACAACAGTTGAGTTATATATTAATCATAAATGGCAGAGTTACAGCTATCACTCTTTAAAGAGAGTCGATGATCAAAGTTAAGATTACAACAATAAGTTCTACAAATTGACAATAATATCTGCCCCTTGGGCTACCAGTGCTGTCCCTTTTTATAATGGCCAGGTGGAAGTATCAAAAATATAGATAAGTATTGAAGCAACGATCCCTCAGGATCAAAGGATCCTGAGGGATTCGCCATATCTTTGATCTCCACCTTATTGTTTTGTCTTCTTGTGCTAATGTCGTGTTTTCTCTTCCTTTTCCTAGACCATGTGCTCCAATCTTGATCTCCTCGTCTGGATATGGCTTCTTCTCAAAGGGACAATAGTTGCTTCTACTTTTTCTTTTCCTCCCGAATAATGATTTTTTATTTCCTTCACTTTCTGCATAGAAAAAGATCATAATTAGTTATTTTGTATCAATCACAAATCTCCTTAATTCTATCATAATTCTCTGACATATTACCATCTTAGAATGTAAAGGAGTTATGATTCAAAGGAAAAGACAAAGAAATAAATGGTAAATACATACCTTTTCCAATGCTCAACACACCCCCCTTCTTACCCTTTTTCATGCCCTCATGAAAACATTGTAATTTACATGCAAGGTAGTTAGGGAATAGGCTCGAGAAGGATTTTCATGCAGTGGTCTAAAACCATGATGTGTAGCTGAAACTTCAAAGATATGCCCTATCTGGCCTTCAAGAAATTCATATAGGGCCTTATACCCTGCTGCAAGATACTAGATAATTGGACTTCGAAAGCTACAACCTAGCCAATACGGGCCTTCTCTCAGGATGAGGTTACTATAGGTAACCAGGCAATTAATAGCTAACTTAAAATTTTTGTAATTAAATGGCTCTCTGTCCTAAAAATTCCAATTGGAAGTCTTCCATTGGAGTTTAGCTGTTGCTATTGCAAGGTCTTTGATGGATAGGAAGTATTCTACCCCTTGCTGGACAATTGTTGTGTGAATGGGTCCCAATATCTGGATCACACCCTTCTTTCTCATTAAGCTTCTATGCTTATTCAACAGTTGTAATGGGTTTCTTGGTTCACCCCTTACCCACAGATCTAACCCATTCTCCTATCTCTGAAAGGTATTATGGGCTTTAAGCCACTTTATCTGGTTAACAACAAAAGAGATGAATGCCTGAAGCTGGATATCACCCACGAAAGGACTGGGGTTCTCCTCTGTTTCACTGTCCAACACAAAATTATGCAAATAAAACTCACATAGCAATCACTGGACTTTCACCCCATAATGTTTACAACAGTTTATAAAATCATCAATAGTTTTTAACTCTATAGGCACCCCTGCCTTGAAAGCCTTAATTTTTAATTGTAAGTACCTTTCCATAAAAAACAAAGCATAATTTTTGGAAGGTGCCCTACATGATAGAACATCTGTATATAGGGAACAAAGAGTACCCATTTGACTCATAACTGTGCCTAGTCTATTGTTTACCTTTCTAAATTTTTCCTCTGCCCTCCAACATCTATCGAAGGCCTCACTCTTCGATGCATTGATGTTCTTTACTTCCTACTGTAACTTCTGATATTTCTCCTGAGGAACAGTTTCCTTTGTGAGCATTTCTATCTTCTGTTGGGCCTGTGCTAGATCCTTTTGAAGTCTCACTATCCTCAAATCATTGTCGATCAAAACATTTTTGGGCTGGAGATCTACTTGGATCTCCTTATTATGACATCTGGTTCCTATAGTCTACGTTTCCTTCTCATGAACTGTCACTATCCGATTGGTTGTGACGCTAGAGGACAATGCCTCTGTCTGGATGTCCTTATTATAGACTAGTGTGTCTTCTGTTTGGGCCTCTATGTTTGTAACAGCCCCATGATGTTCCTTGTGGTACTGAATGATAATGGGTTTACTTTGAGTTCTTTTGGTCTTCATTTTATGGGGTTTCATCTGGGTGGCTGCACCCTTTGTTCCAGGGGTTCCTTTTGAGATTCTCCCCATTTTTAGGACCGTTATTTGTTGTCTAAGTTGTTTAACTACATTTAGCAACCTTTGTTGTTCCTTTCACGACCTTTTGAAGGGATAGTTGTTTCTTCTCTTGGGCATGGGCTTTGTTCTTCAGGGATTGTACCCTCACCCTGGCTTATTTCCATGTTTTTTGCTTGGAACACTTCTTCAGTGTTCTCGTCCTCCTAATTAGGTTTCTTAGGGGAGGAAACCTTGGTTTGGTCTGCTATTTCCCAGGTGGTTTCTGCTTCTACTTCTTCTTAATCATTCATTTCTTTAGATGCACTCTTGCTATGAGCAGAGTGTTCCTGTGATTGCCTTTCTCCTTCTTCCTCATCATCCATCTCCTCGGATGCACTCTAACTATGAGCAGAGTGTTCCCGTGATTGTCCTGCCTCAATATCGAGGTTGAGTGGGCTGTGAGGCTGGATGTACTCACCCATATTGGACAAAATTTGGGCAAATTCATCTTCTTGCAGAGGGTTTTGTAATGGGCTTCCATTGGGTGGCTCTGCTTCCTCCCCTTCTTCCTCGCCAGAGTGCTCAATTTCCTCTTCTAATTCCTCTTCTGTATTTTCTTCTAATTCTTCTTCTTCGTTTTCCCTTCCTTCAAGTTGTGGGGGTTTCTCATCCTTTGAGTCATATATCTCCAATGGTTGGCTACTGTTTTCTTGGGGACTTCCCAACATTCCCCTGCTTCTCCACAGTCTAGCAGACTATCTACATTTCTGCGGTCCAATTGTTGTGCTAGCAGCTCTTTTTTGTTTCGGGGCTGGTAAGGCCAATCCACCATCTATTGAGAATACTAATTCTTCCAACCTAATCTGTTGTTGAGCGAGACTATAACTGACTATTAGCTGAATTAAGTCGTGATGACTTACTACCGTTTCTACATGACGAGATTTTCTTATGCTCTGAGCAGCATCATGCAATAAAAAATTTAAGTATGCGATCAAATTTACAGCACATTTTTGTTTTAATACAGCTAACAATTTGAGACGGAGTGGTCTTACCACAACTTTTCTCTCATCGCATGTGATGTAGCTTTGCACAATTCTGGCTAATTCTGCCCATGGTTCTCCCAGGGTTATTGACAGGACTCCTTTTCCTTTGACAGTAAGGCTCTATCCTTCGTCCCGGAAGATGGTTATGGCATCTTGAAGTCTCACTACTTCAACAATTATCGCATTTGTTACTGTTATTTTCCTCCCCCTCACCATGGAACGATCTTCTTGCAAATTCCGCAAAAATTCAATGGCCATTGTTTCATTAGACTGTTGTAGTCGGTTAAGGTAGGAAATCCATCCTACTCTCACTAAAATTTCGCGTGCAACGCAGGAGATTATTAACACCTGCAGTTCGCTGCGTATTGATGTGCCTCCCATTTTTTTCAAGCTTAGCACATTGTTACTTTTTTATAGAGAAAAAACACAGAAATGACGATGGAACAACAAGTTGTTCAAGTAGCACACTGTTAATTTTACAGAGCAAAAACATAGAAATGACGATGGAACAACAAGCTCTGCATATTGGGAAATATCAATACTCTTGAACTTGCTATTCGTGAGTTTTGATGGAGTCATAGTACCTCCAAATAAGGAGTTGACACGTGTGCTAGTGTATTATGGAGGTCACCCGTACCCCCTGAAATGTGATAGGACGTCCTCGATCGGCAAATAAAGGAGCAACATGCTCAACTGCAATCGTACAATAAAATAAAGGAACAACGTATATGTCCATGACATGATTACAAAAATCAACGGATTACTAAAATCGAGGCTTATGATGGAAATCACAAATACATATGGAAATGTCATGAAATGATGTGAAAAATAGAGGATAGGATAGCTGACGTAAGTAAAAGTTCTTATGCGGTCATTATCCACTTTAACCATTATGATTGATTTATAAATGATTTTTCATGTATAATAGGTTTGAAAGGGTTATATAACATAATCTCATTTGAAATCAATATAAAGATATAAGAAAAAGGGTTTATAATGACTATTGGTGTATGAAAAGTATGACTTCAATACCATCAGTAGAGCTTTGTTGCCCACAGGTGTCCATAACCTTGACAGAGTTACTTGTTTCACCCTTGGAACCATAATCCTTTGTGTATGCCTAGGAAAGCGTTGTGCGATGTCAGAATGGAGGCCATTGTGTTGGCTTGGTAACCAGATGAATCACAATGCCATTCACTAGGAAGGAGTGAAAGGTGGGCAGGCCGGCTCATGATGAAACCTCTTGTTCCAGGGACTTTTTTTATTTTTCTACTATGCCTCTTGGATCATATCCCTGGTGTGGTGGCCATAGTGGGAATGCCACTTCACTGCTTCCTTATGATCATGGTAGGTTGGCTCTTGATGAGACCCCCTATCCTTCATTTGACAAAGCATGTTAGTAATCATATAGATATATATATTTTCTCTTTTTTTTCTTTTTTTCTTTCTTTTTATATAGCACTTTCCTATTTATATACAGAGGATGCCTCAACACTCCTTAAGAGTAGGGATGGTGGAAGAAGTCTAAACATATCAATAGAGGAAAATGTGCCCTTATTCTTATTCAATAATAATGATCAAAGAAAATTATGAAGATTTAAGAAATAACCAACATGATAAAAATAATCAATCAAATTGGTTTTAGTGAAAATAAAGACAGAAAAGTGATATAAATAGTTGTGTCCTTTCGTCTTTTTCTTATCGATTCAAAGCAATTTCTCTAAAGATAACGATTTTGTTTGGTTTGCTGATTTCAGTATCCTCTAGTTTTTGTGTTCTTGCATAAATGTATACCTGTGCCTTAAATGAACAATCATTCACAAAAATCCTCTAAATGATGAAAACAAACACACACACACACAAAAACAAAAAAAGATGCACTCAAAAAGTGTTGTTCCTTAGATGGAACAACTGTTGTTCCTTAAGAGGGACAGTAAAAGAACATCTACACGCAAAAACTGTGGTTCCTTTAAGAGGAACAACAAGCAAAAGAAAAGAAAAAAAATACACTCGAAACTGTTGTTCCCTAATAGGAACAACAATTGTTCCTCAAGAGGAACAACAGTTATTCCTTAAACGTAACAGCAAATAAATCAAACGTGAAATAAAATACTGCTCCTTTGGTGGAAAAGCCTAATATCATTCGAAATCGAAACTGTTGTTCCCTTGGAAAAAACGGCAGAAAGGAAAAAATGCAAAGAAGGGTTGTTCTTTTAAAAGGAATGGAAAAACAATCTGGCGGAAGTGTTGTTCCTTCAAAAAGGAATGGTAAAACAATCTGGCGGAAGTGTTTTTCCTTCGGAAAGGAACAACAAAAATGAAAGTGTTGTTCCTTTGGAAAGGAACAACAAAAATGTGAAAATGTTGTTCCTTCAGAAAGGAACAACAAAATGCGAAAGTGTTGTTCCTTCGAAAAGGAACAGCAAAAATGAGGAAATGTTGTTCCTTCGGAAAGGAACAACAAAATGCGAAAGTGTTTCTCCTTTGGAAAGGAACAACAAAAAAATAAAAGTGTTGTTCCTTCGGAAAAGAACAACAAAAATGCGGAAATGTTGTTCCTTCGGAAAGGAAGAAAAAAATGCGAAGGAACAACAAAAAAATAAAATGTTGTTCCTTCGGAAAGGAATAGAGAAATGCAAAAGTGGTGTTCCTTCAGAAAGAAACAACAAAAAGGCGAAAATGTTGTTCCTTGGGAAAGGAACAACAAAATGCAAAAGTGTTGTTCCTTTGGAAAGGAACAGCAAAAAAAATGAAAGTGTTGTTCCTTCGGAAAGGAACAACAAAAATGCGGAAATGTTGTTCCTTCAAAAAAGAACAAAAAAATGTGAAATTGTTGTTCCTTCAGATAAGAACAACAAAAAAACGAAATTTTGTTCCTTCGGAAAGGAACAACAAAATGCAAAAGTGTCGTTCCTTCCGAAAGGAACAACAAAAAGGCGGAAATGTTGTTCCTTTGGAAAGGAACAGCAAAATGCAAAAGTGTTGTTCCTTCGGAAAAGAACAAAAAGGCGGAAATGTTGTTCCTTCGAAAAGGAACAGCAAAATGCATAAAATGCAAAAATGCAAAAATTTGTACAGAAAGTAGTTTATACAAGCAGAAAAGAAAAACTTATGTACAAAATTTAAGAACAATGAAATTATTTAATGAACCAATGCCGAGGAAGGATTATTTTCCTCAGCAAGAATCTGCATATCAAAATCTTCCCAGAGCTGTTGGTAAAAGGATTCCCGAGTAAGCAGTTTATGGTACAGTCACACTCAGTGGCCATTTGCTTTAAAGGTATGTCCAGATTCGGCAATAGTAGTCAAAGTAATGGTGCCATTGTCATGCACTTTCTGGATTTCATACGGTCCAAGCCATCAAGTCTGAAGTTTTCCCGAAAAATCATGAAACCTGGAATCATATAGGAGTGCCCAATCTCCTTCGTGGAAGATTTTCTTTTTGATCAGGGTTTCATGCCATTTTACTCTCTGTTGTTGAATTAATGCAATGTGTTGAAGATATGAGAGCCTAATTTCATCTAGCTCATTAATTTTCTATAATCTATTAGTCTGGGTCTCATTTAAATTTAGACCAATATCCTGTGCTATTCTTAATGTTTGTATTTCGAACTCTATTGGAAAGATGGGTTCCTTTCCAAATACTAGCTGATATGGTGAATAACCGGTGGTGTTTCTCCACATTGTTCAGTATGCCCACAAGGCCTCCGACAATCTTGAATCCCAATCACGCCTGTGTGATGCAACGGTTTTTGTCAATATTTCCTTTATCACCTTATTCTTGCTCTCTACTTGGCCATTTGCCTGTGGGTGATACGGAGTGGTAATTTTGTGCTGAATGTGATAATTTTTTAATGTTGTAGCGATTTTATTACCTACAAACTGTGTTCCTCCATCCGTGATTATGTCCCTCGGGAGGCCATATCGTACAAATATTTCGAACAGGAAATGAATCACAGAGTCTTCTATAGCTCTTGGAAGTGCCTCTGCTTCAACTCATTTAGTAACATACTTTGTTGCTACTAGAATATATGTTTTTTGATTTGATGATGGGTTGATCGGACCAACAAAATCGAGCACCCAATGCTCAAATGGTTCGATTACTAACTGTGGGTTTAAAGGCATTTCGTCGGACTGTCCAGGGCATCCTGCTCTTTGGCAACTGTCACAGGCTTGAACAAATTTCTTAGCGTCTTTAAAGATTGTGGGCCAGTAATAACCTATTTGCAAAACCTTGTGACTAGTCCTTCGATCTGCGAAATGTCCGCCACACGGTCCGTCATGATAGGCTTTCAGAATGTCAAATATTTCATCTTCACGGACGCATCTTCGAATGTGCATATCTGCCTCTATATAAAATAGGTAGCCCCCAATCCAAGAAAATCGGGTACTACGTTGCACAATTTGTTTTCATTCATTGGGGGTTAGATGCTTTGTTAATTTTCCTACTGCTAAATAATTTGCAACATCAGCATACCAGGGTGTCTTAACAGTAATAGCAAACAAATGTTCATCTGGGAATTGATATTCAACTACTGTTGCATCCGCTAGCTTCGTCATTCATGAGAGAAAGTCAGCTACAAGATTCTCTTTCCCAGGTCGATCTTTTATTGTGATCTCAAATTCCTACAATAAAATCAACCATCTTGCTACTCTACCATTTGTAACAGGTTTATTTGCTAAGTATTTTATGGCAGAGTGGTCTGTATATAAAGCAACCGGATATCCAGTGATATAATGCCTAAATTTATTACAGCATGTATTATTGCTAAAAAGTCTTTTTCAGTAACGGTATATTTTAGCTTAGCACGAGACAAATTCTTGCTAATATAATAGATTGCATATGGTTTTTTGTCTTCTTCCTATCCAAGCACTGCTCCAATAGTTGTATCTGAAGCATCCGATGAAATTTGAAATGGCATTTCCCAATTTGGGACTCTGATCACTGGGGCTATTGACACAAACCTTTTCAGATCCTCAAAAGCACAGTCGCATTTATCTGTCCAAACAAAATCAACATTCCCTATCAGTGCCTATATAGATGCAACTATTTGAGAAAAATGTTCTATGAATCTCCTCAAATAACCAGAAAATCCTACAAAATTGTGTACCTTTGTCTATGTGGTAGGAGTAGGTATTAACAAAATTATTTGAATTTTGGCCAGATCTACCTATATTCTAGCCGTTGAGATATAATGACCTAGGATGAGCCTTTCGATCATCATCATATATCACTTTTCATGGCTCAAGCAGAGCCTGGTGGCAATACATCGTTGCAACACCCTTTCCAATGTGTCCAGTGGTAGCTCAAAATCATCTCCATATGGTGTGAAATCATCCATATATACTTCTATCCCTTCATTTATTAAATCTGAAAAGATGCTCAAGATGGCCCTCTAAAATATGGTAGGGGCATTGCATAGGCCAGAGGGTAGGACTCTGTAAGCAAATGTTCCCCAAGGACAGGTAAAAGTAGTTTTGTCCTGGTCTTCAGGGGAAATCTAAATCTGATTGTATCCACTGAAGTCATCCAAGAAAGAAAAGAATTTCTTTCCTGCTAATGTGTCTAATATCTGATCAATGAATGGAAGGGGAAAGTGGTATTTCTAGGTGGCTTTGTTTAATTCTCTGTAATCTACACAAATCCTTCATTTTCCATTCCTCTTCAGCACCACTACTAGTGGAGAGACCCACTTGCTATTGGAGATTGGATAAATAAAGTTTAAATCTGAAAGTTTTTGTAATTCATCTTTCACAATATCTTTCAGGTGATGGTTGAGTCTCCGTTGGGGTTGGCAAACGGGTCTAACATCCTTTTCTGTATAAATGTGGTGCATACACAACTAGGGATCGATTCCCTTCATGTCCGGATAATCCCATGAAAAAGTTTCCTTATATTTTCTCAGTAGTTGGACCATCTTTTCTTCTTGTTTAGGAGTCAGGTTATTATTAATGTTCAAGGTTTTTCCTGGCTCAATCTCTATAGTTTTTCTCTTTGAAACAGAGGTAGTGGGTATTGTTTGATCATGAGTGTCTTTGAGGGGATCTTCTTCTAGTTCATTGTCAAATGCTGCCTCTATCATGTGACATTGTACATGGGATCTAGATTGGGATTAGTTAATGAAGTTGTTAATAACGTCATCCTCTGTTTGATCTTTAAAATCAAGGGCATCTTCTATAGTTAATGGGGACCTAATGTTTTCACTGAGGTATGATACAGGTTGCTTGTTAGTTTTCATTATTGTCAAACTTGACTGGGTTGGAGGGTATAGAGCTAGATTCTTGATATTACTTCCTCTAGTTATGGTCATACTGCCTTGTCGGCAGCCAATGTAAGCATCAACAATCGCAAGCCAATGTCTACCTAAGATTAAAGGGTGTCCATCAAGTCGGTTTTTGGGGTTATTTATCAGAAAGTCGGCAGGGTATTCCTAGGAATCTACGAATACCATTACATCATGTAGTGTACCTTCTGGCCTAACTATTGATCAGTCAGCGAGTTCTAATAAGGTGGAGGTTGGTTCCACTGATGTAATGCCCAAATTTTCACAAGTGGTGGTTGTTAAAATATTAATTGCAGCCCCTAAATCAACTAAGGCATTTGAAAAGGTTTGTCCATTGATTTGCATTTCCACTATAGGATTCCCTGGGTCTTCATATTTGACAGGTGCTTCTCTTCCTGATAACATGTCAGATAGGGTGCCAACTACTTAGACAGTTGGGATAGTTTTTATTCTCCTCTTTGGCTTTCTTATACATAACTTTTTGATGGTTTTTGCATATATTGGGATATCTTGGATAGCTTGGAGGATTAAAATTTTTATACAAAAATTTCTTAGTTCTCCCAGATTATCAAAGTCAGGATGTTCTATAGGGCGTGGTATGATTAATTGTTTTGGGAATGAGGGAGAAGACATGATTGCTTGGTTGTGAGATTGGTATCTGACCACATCCTCTTCTTGCAGCGGTTGTTCTGCGGGTAACTGATTTTCAACTTGAACATTTTTATCTCCCTCAGTTTCTATAATGCACCCAGACCTTAATTGAAAGTCGTTGCACTCCCTTACACCAGTTTCTAGTTCTCGTGTTCTGATTATTTCAACAGATTAAACCAGTCTATTATTAGGGTTTGGGTTGGGTTGCGCTGGGAGTTGCAGTCTTAAGTTGGACTGGGGATTTTGTTGTAGTGTATATGGCTCTGCCAGTGTGGATTGAGGGAGGAGTGGAATGTTTCCTTCTCGTTAATTCATTATTCTTTTCCAGTTTGTCTGTCAGGCTTGACTCTGCAAAGTGGGAGGGGGCCATTGTGTTGGATATGCATTGTTTTGCCAATATGGTAAAGAATAGGGAAAATTTGGCCAATTAGGTTGGCTTGTTTGATTTGGCCATGGTGATGAAGGAAATGGTTGGCGTGACCAGTTTGAAAAGGATGGTTGAATTTTCCACATTGTATTATATTGTTGAGCATGATATTGCGGAGGTTGGAAAGAAGAAGATGGATTGTAGGGCATTCTTGGTTGTTGTGGCTACCATTGACGGCGTTGATTGAGTAGGTATACTGGTTCTGATTCTTCTTCCGCTTCTTTGTCCATTGCTTTCAAACCCGGGAGTGAGGGGTAGTTCTCTATGGAGTGATCTTTTGTACAAATAGCGTAGACTTGAACTCCATGCAGTGGGCACTCTTTATGGCTGTGTTTATTTCTGCATCTAGGGCAGAATATTGCTAGATTTTGCTCCGCTTCTGCTTGTTTCTGTTTAAATTGCATAATATCAAGCTGCATTATCAGAGTTCCCACTATATCAGTTTTGAAATTCTCCAGTAAATTCTGGATTTCTGCGCGGGTTACTCCACCAGAGATCTTGTTGTCCCTTGTGAGCATGTCATGTTCCACTGGTTTTAGCGTTGTACTGCCTCATGAACTCCTGAAGCACAAATAAAAAATGTCAGCAAAATTTTCTTGATAAATGTCACCTTTTCCCATAATATTTAGTGTTTCAACCCATTGTTCCTTCATCCCTTTAATTAATGTCGTTTTTAATACATTGTCAGGTAAGGGTAATGATGCATAAGAAGATCTCTGAAGATTATACTGAAAACGTTCAACATACTCTTCTAGTTTCTAATTAGTTCTGGCTACCATCTAAAATATTTCATCCTTTAATTCTCTAGACCTACAATAATCTATGTATTTCTTCAAAAAAGCACCTTTCATCTGATCCCAGTCATTTATAACACCTCCACCTAAACCCATAAACCATCATAAAGTTGCTCCTTTTAATATGGAGGGAAATAATTTCAGCTTTTGGGGATTGGTGGTATAGTCATATCCCCGACATAGTACATTGAATTCAAACAAAAAGGCATCCGGATCTTCTGATGTTAAGCCATGGAATGTAGGAATATGTTGGAGAGGAATGACCTTCATAGGTGCATTAACTGCAGTATCTACAATGGGATATTGTAATGTGGAGGTTTGAGGTGTTTGTTGGTTCTGGGCCATTTGGTAAAATATGTGCCAATATCCTTCTGGGTTTTCTAGGGGTGTATTCCTAGGCTGGTTAGAAGGAGTGGGAATGGCCTTAACAACACTTCCTTTGTCTGGGATGATGAGAGTTCTTTGTTGAACTAATTTCTGGGGGGATCTTAGCTCTTCAGGTTCTTCAGCTTTATTCTGGATGATTTTGACAACACTTCCCTTATCTGGGCTGCTCAGTGGTTGAACTATTCCAAGCGAAGATCTTGGTTCTTCGGTTTCCCCTATTTCTCCTCCTCCTTCGTAGAGATTACTAAGGTTCCCTTCTCATAATGATTTTGGGCTAGAATTCTCAATTTCTTGAAAATCTTGCTCCTCTGTTTGGTTGTGCACCTCAGCAAAGGCTACAGATGGTGATTCTGTGGCACGAGGGGAACTAGTAGGTTGTCTAGAAGCAGCTTTTCTAGGGCCTACTAATGGCTGAGATTCTACTTTTTTGAGGATATCGTCTATAAAGTTTGATCAGCCAGGGGTCACCGGTCCCTTAGCTTTATCAGGTTTGGGTAGTGTTTTGGATTCTTTTCAGGTTTTTTCTGCTTAGTCATGCACACAAATCAAATACTTATTTCTACGCTAAATAATCAACAAATCTACAGGAAAGCAGGTGGGGGAGCAGGGCTATTACATACTCCGTACACAGGTTCTTACCTTCCATTTTTAAAACCCAACTCTCTCCTAGTAGGTACCTACACTACTCTCTTTTCAAAAAGAAACAAATGGCTACACTCTCCCCAGCAACGGCGCCAAAATGTTGAGTGATAAAAAGGTGTCTTTTAACCCATATTTACCCTACATTAATTATCAATATAGGCACGATTTTTTATCTCAAGAGTGTACTCAGTCTAAGGCAGTCACTTGTTCAAGAGTAATGTTTTGTAGTATAGTGCTTAAAGTGCAAAAGTAAATGAATGATGGAAACAAAATCTAATCGAAACAGCAAGAAACTGAAATGCTTTGTGACTAAATCATTCACTCAAGAAACTAAAACAATCATGAGTCAAGGATGTAGTAATGATAACTCTTTCCCCTGTAAACTGATGTAAATGAAAATCAATCACAAAAAAGACCTCCAATCTGAGAACTTAGACAACATTAGTCAATGTTAGTTACAGTTGTAGATCTTTCTATCCACACCAAAGCAAATGTTGGAGATAACAATTCGATTAGAAGAAAAGGAACAACAACTAATCTATTGAAAAGATCGAACAACAAAGCTTAATCTACAGAAATGAATTGAGTAGTGATCTCAACCGAAAGGAATTGAACAACAATCTTTAACTAATAAAAGAATTGAAAAGTAATCTAAGAAAGGAACAACAAATTGAATTAAGGGTAAATGCACAGCGAATATAGAGTAATTGAATCAGTAATCTTATTTTATCATAATGGACATTAACCACAGTTATAAAGAAACAGAAATTGTAGTTATAATTGAACGACGGTTAAATGAATATCAATCACAATTGTAAGTGAACCCTAGCTAAATGAAAAATAATCGCAACTGTAAATGAACAAAAATATCAAACTGTAAATGAACAACAGAACCCAAATTAGACAGTGCAATATTATTCAGAATGAACAGCATGACATTTTAAGTTGTGAAAAATAATCTCGCTATCCAATTATGATTTCGATATAACAAAGAAATTTAGGGAAATGTTTAGGAACAGAAGATTATTGAATAAAGAAAATTAAGGAAATGCAAAGGAAATCAAACCACACACGACTATAATCATAAAATAATGATACAAGAAGCAAGTGGATCCACTAGGGCCGGGCCCTTAGCCAGCAGGGAGGCACTGCTGCGTTTACTCCAGGATCAGATAATGGAACAACAACTGAGTTATATATTAATCATAAATGGCATAGTTATAGCTATCGCTCTTTAAAGAGAGTCGATGATCATAGTTGAGATTACAACAGTAAGTTCTACAAATTGACAATAATATATGCCCCTTGGGTTACCAGCGCTGTCCCTTTTTATAATGGCCAGGCAGAAGTATCAAAAATACAGATAAGTCTTGAAGTAGCGATCCCTCAGGATCAAAGGATCTGAGGGATTTGCCATATCTTTGGTCTCAAACTTATCATTTTGTCTTCTTGCGTTGATGCCACGTTTTCTCTTCCTTTTCCTGGACCATACGCTCTAATCTTGATCTCGTCGTCTGGATATGGCTTCTTGTCAAAGGGACAGTAGTTGCGTCTTCTTTGTCTTTTCCTCTCGAATAATAATTTTCTATTTCTTTCACTTTCTGCATAGAAAAAGACAAGAATTATTTATTTTGTATCAATCACAAATCTCCTTAATTCTATCATAATTCTCTAACATATTACCATCTTAGAATGTAAAGGAGTTATGATTCAAAGGAAAAGATAAAGAAATAAATGATAAATACATACCTTTTCCAATGATCAACACAAGTATTGGTCCATGTCACCATTCGGCTGAGTGTACCATCATTCAAAGAGTTGTCATCATTATTTCATGTTCCAATGGGTCATTTTACACCTTGTTTGTGCTTCAGTTGTGCTTAGGTAAGGCTCATTTCCCTCTCCTAGGGTTTTGAAGGTAATTTTTCTTGGATGGTCAAATCATCAACAAAACATGTATCCTGATTCTTAACACCTTCCCCTACCCTTAATATACCTTCTTAAACACTTCCCATCACTAATATCCCTCAAATTCATCATTTTCTCACAAACCCTAGCATATTGCTACAATTTGACAATTTTCTAGGCTAGGCCTGTGTTTTCCCCTTTTGGACCCCTTCCCCTCACTCAATATTTGAAATTCCACTTTCCCTTGCTTCCTAACATCCCTCCCTAATTCCTGAAATTTTCTCAAGAATTTAGAAACCCCTTATCCCCTTCATTTCCCTTCATTTCTACAAATCCCCTGTTCCACACATCAGGATAGGTTTTATTCAAGTGATTTTTATGAGAAAGAAAAGATGAATTTGAAAAAAGTGAGAGAGGTTTTTTTCCATCATATATCTAAGAATTTTTTACACAGGTCTCATGGTTTTGGAGAAATATCATAAACATCATTTGCCTCAGGAGAGTTGCTGCACTTCTGGAGTGACCTTGGGAAATCAAGATTTCTCCTAGCTAGGATGACCAAATGACTTTCTTGATGAGATAAATGATAGATAGACACAAATATATTTCAAATGAGATATCATGATCTCAATTTGAAGTTGAGGAAGACCTCCTAAAGTTGACTGCAATATCACACTACATTTTGGCAGCCTCATTTTGCACAATTTTGACCAGTCTTGGGAGATTGAGCTTTTGACAGGGAAAATGAACTCCAAACTGAAAAATTAAAGATGTTATGGAATTTAGACTCGAAAAGCCTTCCAACGAGCTATCCCACGCCCAATTTGGACACCATGAAGGCCTCCAAACGTGGTCTTAAAAAGGCATTGTGCATAGGGCATTTTTACTCAAGATGACTGTTTTGCTAAATTTCAACCATTTTCTTGTTTTCTCTCTCATGGAGGTGAATTTGCTGATGTAAATAATGCCATGGTTTGTGAATTTAATATTCAAACAATAGTAGATGGTAGATTCATTAGATAAAAGTGGTTTTGAGGGTAATGAATTAGTTTCCCCTCTTTTAGAGGCAAGTTGTTTGACTGCCTAGATTCCTCGTCCTTGATTAGAAATGGTTGAAACAGCTCCTCTTCTCATGGTTTCGACCCTTGATGGTTAGGATGAGTGATTTAAATGTCTATATCATGTATTTTATTTTTCATTTTCAAGGGTTTGATTCAGCTAGATGCTCATGTACTGAACACTTATCATTTTGTAATAGTTTTGGCAGGAAACTACTAAAGTTGCAACTATTTTTATGGGATCCCTGTGGTATGGCCTTTTGCATGTGTTTCTTCTTTTGTTAATATGTTCTCATGTTATTTATGTAAGCCTCTTTCATATAATTGCTTCTGATTGGTTGTTTTCAAGTCATATAGGTGGAATACATTATGTTTTAATGCTCTGCCTTGGGAAAACACCAGTATTTCATGTTTTCTTCTGTTTAGGAAGGATTCTTGACTTGCTCAGGCCCTTATTAGCTCCTCACAAGTCTATAATTTCACCCCATCAATCTTAAGGTGCTAAAGATCATACCTACCTTGCCCCATAGAATCCCCTACAATTTTGACTTAGTTTCCCAGACCCAAATTGCCCAGATCCTCCTGATCTAGCAATCACCAACAAAATCAATCAAAACCTTTCAAGATACTATAGCTAGCCCAAAATACTTACCTGATCTAGTCACCTCGAGTGAGATTCTAAAGGAGAGAGCCTTCTCTCGGCCTTGTAGGGCTAGCTACAAGGCTAAGTTTGGTTTGTGGTTACCTTGGAAGTTGCCTCCCTTCAGCGTGAGGTAAATCTAGGTGATAACAGAGTGAGCATCAACAAATTCACTAGTGGGCGATCGATAGCAAAGTCAGCCATGATCAGTTTTCAAACACAACAAAAGCAACAGTGAATTGTTTTTCAATGTCATTAGCGAGTGGGTGTTCATCATATTTTGTTAGTGGACACAGGATGCTGGTTTCAAGCAAAGGACAGATGGATCCTTTTGTGGCTTGGAACGTGATGGAGTTGTCAAACAACATTTAGAGATGAATTAGATATGTAGTTGACTCATGGTCTCTTCATATTGCAGTTTCTTCAGCATCCAGCTTTGGCGGTTTTTTGGGAAAATGGTTTTTGAGGATCAACTTGAGAACTTGGAAGAGGGTTCCTTGTTCTTATTTTGGATTTATCATTGGGGGGGAATGTTAGCCTCACTCTCATAATAAAACAATTATAAATCCAAAAATCATAATTAAATAAATCAAATCTTGAGAATTAAGAGTTAGTTCCTCAAACTAGGGAGTTTAGTTAGGATGAGAGGTTCTCTCCTACTAGTTCTCCTAGATTAGTGTTTTTTTGAGAAAATATCTCAGCCAAGTTTGTCCAAGATAGACGTACTATCTTGAGACCAACTTCCTCATGTATTTATTTGTACTATTATCATTCTTTGTACATTGGATTGATTAATAATGAGAATGTGAGGAATGCTGTAAGGCTGAGGCCTTTTCCGCCATGTCTGGTTTCTATATTTCTGAGTGTTTATTTTATTGAGTTTATTTTGTGTGTGTTAGTTTTCTTCACTACACTCAATATTGTGGGATAATACCATGGTATTGACCCTTGTTATTCCTTAATCTTGTATTTCCTTGATTTTCCGACCCATACGCGCTTTTCCTCTTGTGAAAGTATGTGTATACGTATACGCTCTTTTTGTTCTATTAACCACGTGTATGCGCTGTTTTGACAAGGTGAACATGCGTATACAACTTAAACTACCTTACAACATCCTTTTCCTTCAACTTCTTGATTTTTATCAGTAGACCTCTGTTCCAACTACCTGTTCTTTTGTACCAATGCCCTGTTACCTCTGAATTGGCATGTTACAATGTGAGTTTTCGTTTATCAAATCTGAACTGACCTATGAGTGAGTTGCCATAAAGGGAAGCACCTGTATCATAATGCCAACAAAATGTGAGAAATATTTCAAGAAGAAGAAAACTCAACCAACTAGAAATAATATATTCCTTCCTCAAAAGGGATAGAATCAATAATGTCATCTTCTAGAGGAGAAGGTAGCAAGAGAGGATGTGGAAAGAATAATTTCAAAGGAAGGGGATAAACATAATCAAGGTGAGAGATATGACCTTTACTATGTTCAATGTGGACTATATGGATATGAAGAAAAATTATGTAGGATCACATTGGAGAAGATCAAATAAATCGGGATCAAAATGAAGATAAAGGTTAAGCTCCTAAATCTACTTTTCTTATTTCTTATTCTAATATTGGCATAAATAAAGATTTATTCAAAACTTCATTTTCTTCTTGGACAGATGCATGGTTTCTCACACTAGTGCTACTTGTCATGTGATTTTTTTGTGGGACTTATTTGAAGAATTTAATGAAACTATAGAGGTGTAGCATACTTTGTAGATGTATCTAGTCCTAAACTTACAACAATTGGCACCATTAGGTTGAAATTGCTTAGATTCCTAGATTTTATTTTGCAATGTTCTCTATTTTCTTTATTTGTATGGGAACTTGCTATATATTGTGCACATTTGAAAATATGGCCATTCTATTAGCATATTTGATGGAAATTTTCAAATAAATATGTCTTCAGAAAACATGCTCATCATGATAGGATGGGAGGATTAGAAATTGTTGAAGTTAAAAGGGACCTATGTTCTTGCACATAATTTGGCATACCTCTCTCACCATGATAAAGATACAATTCCATCCAATATCTTTTGGTATGCTAGACTTAGGCACATCAATTATGATAATCTTCATATGTTGAAGAAAAATGGTTTTTATAGTTTTCCTGCCATTCCAAGGAATTTGAAGCAATCTAAAGCATGTATCCTTCGTAAACATTGCAAGAAACATTTCCATTAATCTACTTCAAGAGCATGTAGAAATATAGATTTGGTACACTTTGATTTGTATGGCCCCATTCCTATTCCTTATTCCTTTGATAATAGATGAATTTTTTTAATTATTAACTAGGATTTGTTAGGCTTATTTGTTGAAATAGAAATATCAAGCATTTGAAACACTTAAAAAAAATTCATTTATAGATTGAAAATGAAGAACAAACTCATATTGGCACTCTTTATTTTGATAATAAAATACAATATACCAATAATGAGTTTGAAAGCTACCTTTGCTAACATGGGATAAAACATCAAACCATTGTTCCATAAAATCAAAGAAAAATGGTTTATTAGAAAGAAAGAACAAAGCATTCTTATATATAGTACATTCCATGTTTTTCAAGAATGTGAAGTTGATGTTTTTGGATGATATATGTCTTGGTGTAGTGTATTTGATAAATAAAAGTGCATCTCATGCTCTTGGTGAGAAAACTTCTTATGAAATTTGGTTTAACGACATTCCTTTAGTGATGCATCTCAAGGGTTTTGCCTCCACTTGTTATGCCTTAATTCCTAAGGAAAAAAGAAATAAAATAGATGCAAGGAGTTACAAGAGCATATTCTTAGTGTAATCAAATACCACCAAGGAATATCATATTTATGATGAGGTTAAAAAAATATTATTTCCAAAGATGTGAATTTTCTTAGAATCCACTAAAAATGAAGACTGTTGAGAAATATTTGATCATATTGATAGATTTACCCATGTGAATATATATCATGAGTTTGATAATGAGATTCCACATATTTATGTGTGGATCACTATCTTGGATCAACCTACAGAATATACTTTTGAAGTGAAACAACTCCTCCATGTAGAAGATCTGGGCATTTCGTTAGAAAAAGAGATTCAATTGGATGATGCTATTGAGAGGATTTAAAGGATGAATCTTGATGGAAATGTAGAACCATCTCATCTAGTTCAGCAATTTGGACCATCATAAAAATGTCCAAACTGGATTATAAAAATAATTGAAAGTGTTCATCCTCATGAAGTTGGAAAGATAGTAACTAGAACTTCAATAAAATAAAACTATGGAGTTCATGTAGAAAAATAACATTCAAGTGGTGTAAATGATATGGACGTTTTATATTATTGTGAATTAAATTTATCTACTAAATTGAAACGAAATTCCTTTAAAGAATTGGTTTCTCATTATGAGTTGAGAGGAGTTATGTAGAAGGAGGAGGATTCTTTCAACAAGAATGGGACATGGAAGTTGGTGAATCCTCCATTTGGAACAAAATTAATTGGCTGCAAGTCATTGGTATACAAGAGTAAGTATCAATTAGATGGCTCACTTGACAAGCAAAAGGCAAGGCTTATGGTAAAAGGATATATAAAGTAAAAGGCATTGATTATGAGGACACTTTTTCCCTTACAACAAAATAGGCTACCATTCATGTTTTGTTGGCTCTAGAAGCTTATAATAGGTGGAAGATTCATTATTGGTCACATGGATGCGAAGAAAAGTTTCTTTAATGGAAATTTGAATCAAAATGTCTGCATGTATCAACCAGAAGGATTTCATGTAAAGAGCCAAGAACATAGGATATGCAAACAACTAGCATATTTATGAAAATTTTGCATTAGAAACAAGTGTATTTATATGAGTTTTGATAAGGAAGAAACATATACAATTTAGTTATGCCAAAAATTTCAAGAAATTACTTTAAAAACACTTATTCTCAAAAGTATACAAAGGACATAAATGACTAAAAATGGAGGAAGAAAAGTCCTAAAATCCTACAAGCGATGGAAAAAAACCTTAGGAGACCAAATCACTGAGATACCCTAGGTGGAGTCACCAATTATGTTACATAATTATATATCCTATAATGAGGGTCAAAGTCATGATATAACAAAAATGAGAGAAATCAATCTTGATCCCAAAGTAGCAAGACATCCATGTAACTACCAAGTTGGTTATGGAGTACTTACCGAAAGCATTGAGGGCTAAAGAATATCCTAACTGGAAGGTCCTCTCTCTAGTGTCCTTATCCAAATTCATCCTTGCAAAATTACACACAAAAGAGAATAAGATGAAAGTAACATAGAAACAAAAAATAAACCTTAACTACTATAACTAATTAGGATTGGGAAATTAGCTTCCTACTAATTCTTTATGACTAAACATGATAAAATGCATGAAATACACTATATTGGGAGATGTAAAGAATATAATTCTCTATTTATTAAATTGAACAACAATACATAGAATGAGTTTACCTAATACTTTCTACCAACACTACCTAGATCCTTTATCTCGGTTTCTCTTCCTAAGCCATTGAAGGTTTGTTTCTCCTCATGATCCCAACTAAATAAAAATATTAGAGAAAGTGAAGGATTCTATTTCCCCAAACATTATGGAATGGGAAAGGAATTCAGAAACAAGGGTTTCCCAAGAGGGGATATCCTTAAAACCTCAAGGATAGATTACTTTCAAATTGAAACATAAGTTTGTCAATATAAGGGTGTTTCCCCTTCTCCTTAACCTTAAGCCTCTACTTATATTGATATTTGATGGTTGGGTTAGTTATCCACAAGAATAGGAGATGAATAACTTGGAAAATACACATAAAACCTACCTAAAAATGTGTTTTTTAGTGTACACTTATATTATTTTGGTGCATTTTAGAAGCATATGCTTGTTTTCAATGGGAAAGTTGTGTGTGCATGTGAGTTTCTTGAAGGAAACCCACATGTGTGTACACCAATTT
>APFE031633217.1:0-29832 GCA_000404065.3 Pinus taeda
ACAATAATAATATAAAGCCACAAAAATAACAATAGAGGGATTCTATGGGGCACAGTAATAACAATATGGGGACAATAGGGGCACAACAATATTAATAAGGGGTACAACTACAATAGTAATGGGGTAATCACTAGTATTATAGGGACCCAACACCTGCGCCCATCCGAAATTATAGTCCTGCATCCATACAAAATTACAGTCTTGCACCCATACGAAATTACAGTCTTGCACCCATCCGAAATTCAGAGGAATCTGAGTTCCCGCACCTCATATGAAATTTGAGAGATGTCCAAAATTTTGTTGTGTAGTTTTACAGATACCCTAGCTGGGTATTTATAGTAGTTCGTCCTCCATAATTAACCGACGTGTCCAGGTGAATCATTGTGTCTTTTATATGAGTCGACATTACATTAATATACATATTTTGAGGCCGACATCATGTTCTCTTCATTGTTTTTCTTGCAATCTTCTTCTTTGAAGGATGGTGCTTGTCTTGGAGGGCTACTTGACACTAGGTTGAGCCATGTACATAACTACTCAAGAAGAGCTCTTCAACATAATTTTGACTCTTTGACTTTCCTAGATCTATGGAATGAGCAAGAAACTCATTCATAAAATTTATAAAAATAATATTTCTTTTTCTTGATAGGTACAAAGATCAAAATTATATTGACAAATACTGAACCTAGTTACACTTTTCTTCAACAATTATCTTAATCTCTCTACTTGGACTCACAAGAATCCCTTCAAATTAACAGAGGGAAATGTTAGACACCTAATCTATTAGGGATTATGGTGTGGAATATAAACCATCATTAGTCCAATAAACCTTGGAAGATGAATCCAACAATCAAAATAACGTTTTTAAATGGGTATCATATGAATAAAATGTAACTCAACTTATCTCTAACAATGGTGTGCAATCTAAATGGAATTACATCATTCTTTATAGTGCTCCCAATAGCCAAGGGCACCAAGAGACTAATTGATAGAGCATTGTTCTCAAGTCTAATCATTATAGACCAAAAGGCCCATTCCCCCTCTCCAAACCCCCAAGTAGCAATGTCAAACCAAATTCATCAAAATCATCCAAGCTTCAATAGCAGGTGATCCCCAATCTACCGGGCAGTCCAGGTATTGCCCTAATGCTTCTTCCAAACGAAATTCGACACTAAGTTCCTTCATTTGGCCTCAAATGTTAACAGAGATGGATTTAGCAGACCCTAGCATGCCTACGTCACCACCATTATTTCTCCATTTCCTGGATCTATCCCCTTTGCGAATCTTCAACAAAGCATGGTTGTCCATGCTTGAAGTCTAGGGATTTTTACACTTTAGCATAGACCCACACCACATTACACTTTATATATCATGATTTTTATAAGAATCGTTTTGATGCTCCATTTTGAAATACATCATTGTATTCAACAATCCAAACTGACCAACTTTTGTGGTCATTCGTTGGACATTAATAAAATTATCTTATCATTCTTAAACAGTGCTCCATAATAGAATTTCAGGGTGCTAGATACATGTTACACACCAAAAAGTGGTAATCTGTAAGAGAAATTATCCTCCTTGGACAACCAACTACCCTATTTATTAACAATTGACATGATGTCATGGACCCTCCACATATTGCTCTAATCAAGTTTCTTTCTCCCATCCAATATTCCTCCTTGAAGTAAGGTGGTTCATCCATTAGCAGATATAAACATTTTGTAATCATGTGCCTTTACTTATTGTTTTGGGGCATACTAATATGAATCAAGGGGTGATCTAAACGATTGGCTTATCTTGACTATGTTCTTGTTCCCTCACTTCATCTGAGTGGCTAGTCTTTGATCCTAGTCCAATGCGACCTCCTATGAAGCCTTAGGGTTATAGGAAGGACACTACTGAGGAGGCTCTGATTAAAGTAGTGTGCCCATGATATTCCATACTTACCATTTCCACCATTCCCTCTATTCCATATCCATTCTTTAGGCTAGTGGTCATTGGTGATGAGGATTGGCTCCTTCTCATCCTCATCCTTGAGTCTAGGTTGGAAAACATTGCCCTGGAGGTTGATGCAACTAAGAGAAAGAAAAAAAAAAGAACACCACAACGAAATAAAAATATAAAAAGCAAAAGATGGTTGAGACAGAAATTAGTGCATGGGAAAAATCTTGGCATGAGCTCTACCCCCCTCATTAGCCATCACCCAGTTCCTCGAGCACATGATTCTCCATCCGTAAAAAGGAACCCTTGTATTGTCCCAACCCTAATGAGCGATAAATTGCCTCATCATAAAGGGTAACAAAAGCTAAATCTCTCAAATGCAAGCTTGGGTTCATCAGTTATGCACGCATATCAAAGCATTATCATAAAGAAGTAAAATGTGCACTAGAGGGGTCCAAAAAGAAAGTCAAGGAAAGGGATGACTCATTACTCCACGATTTCTACCTTCTTAAATCTATATACTCAGGATGTTGGACCACCATTAGCTAGTCACTTGGCTACAGCAACTTGCCCTGATGTCATGCCCACTCCATACCACCATCTACTCCTGCACCTACAGATTGATGAGTTGATGGAGCACTTAAATTGTTCGCTCACGTTCACAATGCTCAGAAACATTGATATGTTTTAACACACACACACACACACACACACATATATATATATATTTTACTCAAATAATGGATGATGGTTTACAACGCTAGGGCAGTTCTCATTTATAGGAGTTGACTGGCCACGAGCCCAAAAGCCACATCCCCTTGGACTGATGCCTCCTCAAAACTAATTGAGTAACTTAGCTTAATTTAAATTATTAACTTAATTATTAATTGATATTTATTTATTAGTATTTATCATTTTATTATATATATAGTTATGAAATATTTAATTCATAACATTGCTTCTCCCTTAAAAATGCTTTGTCCTCAAAGTATAGGCAATGTTGGGTGTTGCTGAAGTAAACGACTGTCTCCCATGATGAGTCTTCCTCTGGTAGTTTTTTCCATTTGATAAGGTACTCCTTAATAGTCTTGGATTGTAGTACCTTCGCTCTAGTAGCGAGTATGCCTTTAGGTTCTAAGATGATCCTTCCTTCTTCGTCAGTCTCGGGTATCTTTGTTTGAGCTATTTGCTTTTTCCCCAATACTTTTTTAAGACTTGATACATGGAATGTGTTGTGGATTCGACAATTGTCTGGTAGCTTCAGTCCATAGGCCATGCTACATATTTTTTTGATTATTTGGTATGGTCCATAATATTTAGGAGACAACTTATCTTTCCCTTGTTGTGTTAATGATAACTGCTTATAGCGCTGAAGTCTAACAAAGACCCAAACTCGTTTGAACTCTCTTTCGGTGCGGTGTTGGTCAGCTTGTTGATTCATTCTATTACGTGCCACAATTAGCTTTTCTTTTAACAAGTCAACAATTCTTTGGTTTTCTTCTAAGTGGTCCTTTACTGCTTGTACCTTAGAATCAAGAAGTGCAAAATCCTTCCACATAGGTGGTTCATAACCATATAGGGCTTGGAAAGGCGTCATTTTAGCTAAAGTATGATCAGTGGTATTATACCACCATTCTGCCAAGTGTAGCCACTGAGACCATTTGTTTTGTTTGTCGGTGACGAAATAGCGAAGATATGTTTCAATACATTTATTTACTACTTCAGTTTGACCATCTATCTAGGGTGAAAAGCTGAACTCATGTTGAGAGATATTCCTGCTTGGTGGCAGAAATCTTTCCAAAAATTGCCTTTAAATTTTGTATCTCTATCATTAACGATAATCTTGGGAAAACCATGTAGTTTGTAATGTTTTTACAAAACACATCCACAATTTGCTTAGTTGTGTCAGTTTTTTTGATTGCCATGAAGTGGGCATATTTGGTGAGTCTGACGACTACGACAAATATGTTGTCCTTACCCTCAAACATAGGTAGTCCTTCAATGAAATCCATCGAGATTTCCTCCCATTTTTTATTTGGAATATGTAATGGGTGTACTAAACTAGGGGTTGGGATATTTTCACTCTTATTTCTTTGACAAACATCACATCCTGCGAGATATTTTTGGATTTCCTTACTCATACCCTTCCAATAAAATGATTGCCGAATGTCGTAGTAAGTCTTGAAAAATCCGACATATCCAGCTGCAGGAGAACTGTGAGATTCCTTTAGAATTTTCATTCTAGATTTGGATGACCGGATTAGGTAAATTCTACCTTTGTACCATAATATGTCAGTTTTTCATTCAAAATTGGCACATTCACTGATATTTTCAATCATAGAACCACAGTCCAAATCCTTGGCATATTCAGCTTGTATTTTGGCTAACCAATCAGGAACAACTACCAAGGCAGCGCATGTTGTATTGTCATCATCCTTACATGAGAGTGCATCAGCTACGACATTTTCTTTTCCTGTTTTGTGCAGTACTTCTAGGTCGAAAGCTGAAAGTTTCTCCATCCACTTTTGTTGTTCTATTGACAATGTTTTTTGTTGAAGTAGGAATTGAAGACTATTGTGATTAGTTCGGATTGAGAACTTACTTCCGCACAAGTACAGTCGCCATTTAGTTAAAGCATGTATGATGGAAAGCATCTCCTTTTGGTAAGTTGATTTCAAGCTTTCCTATTTGTTAAGTTTCCTGCTCTCGAAGTCTATACAATGGTTGTCCTGCATTAATATTGCTCCAATTCTAAAACCTAAAGCATCACATTCAACTATGAATGGATTGGAGAAGTCTGGAGTTTCCAGTACCAATGTGGTTGACATCACTTCCTATAGATTCTCAAAGCATTCATCTGCCTGGTTATTCCATTGAAAAGCGTTCCTTTTTAACAAGTTGGTCAAGGGTGTCGTCAAATGTGCATAGCTTTTTATGAACCTTTTGTAATACCCAGTTAAACCTAGAAATCCTCTTAGTTTTGAAACGTTCTTGGGTTTGGGCCATTCTTTAATTGCTTTGATTTTGTTGGGGTCCACTTTGACTCCTTCCCTGGATATAACGTGTCCCAGGTATTCAACTTCCTTTTGCCCAAAGGTACATTTTGATAGCTTGGCATAAAATTGATTCTTCTCTAATAGGGACAGTAGTTCCTCTAAATTCTTGAGCTGCTCCTTCCACGTCTTACTGTAAACGAGAATGTCGTCGATGAAGACTAATACGAATTTTCGCAAGTATGGGTGGAAGAGTTCGTTCATGGTTGCCTGGAAGGTGGTTGGCGCATTTGTTAAACCAAATGGCATTACCTTAAACTCATAGTGCCCTTCGTGAGTTTTGAATGCAGTATTTTCGACATCTTCTAATCTCACTTGAATTTTATAGTAACTTGATCTCAAATCTAATTTTGAGAAATATTCTACGCAATGGAGTTCATCCAACATCTCATCGATGAATGGAATCAGAAATTTGTGTTTAATAGTAAGTTTGTTTAATCCTCTATAATCTATACACAACAGGAAAGATCCACTTTCTTCCTAACTAATACCACTGGTGCAGCATATGGACTTCTACTTTTCATAATGACTCCATGCTTTAACAAATCTTGTATTAATTGTTCTATTTTTGTTTTATGAGGATGGGGGTAGCGATATGGCTTTACATTTACTGGTGTTGAATCTGGTTTGACTTCAATGATATGTTCAATTTTCCTTTCAGGAGGCAATTTCATCAGTAGATCTTGAAAAACCTTCTCATATTTCTGGATTAGGGATGAAACTTCAGATTGTTGGTGAACCTGTTCCATCGATAATAAGTCTAACTGTTGACATTGTGCAACAAATATTGAGGCTCTCTTGCGAATAAACTTTTTCATTTGCTGAGTAGAAATGACTCGAGTAGGTGGGACTTGGAACTCAAACAACTTATACTTCTTTACATCCATTTTGAACTTAATGAATTGTTTTTGGTGATCTGTCAAATATATCCCTAATGTTTGCCACCATTGTACTCCTAAGATGGCATTTACTCCTCCGAAAGGGACCGTATAAAAACTAGACTCCCTTTTGTATTCATTCAATTGCATTTTAATTTTATGGCACTTTCCTACTCCATCTATTTGTTTTCCATCTGCCACCATAACTTTTAAATCTACTACGGGGTAGGCAAAAATGTTTAGTTTTTTTGCGACATTGACATCTATAAATGTGTGTGTACTTCCTGAATCTATTAAAACGATAACGTTTTGTTTCTTGATATGTCCTTTAAGCTTCAGCATTTGTGGTTGAGTTATCCATGTGATGGCTGCGAGAGAAATTCATGACATATCCTCTTCTTCTGGATCTGGATTAGGGGTCTCGTTATCTTCATTGTTTTCTTCATCGGAGCTATCCTCTGAAGATTCTTCTTCTTGTTCTTCTTCACAATTGTAATTTTTTGCATAGTACATCTGTGCCCTGGGGAATACTTGTCTCTACATGTCCAACACTTGTCATCCTTTTTTCTTTCAAGATTAGAATGTTGTTTTCCTCCATTGCGCATTGGTGGTGGAACGTATTTACCAGTATTTTCTGAAGATGGTTTACTTGACTTCCCCTTTGAGTAGTTGTTTGATTTTTCATTACTGGCATATGTCGCTTTATGGAGATTATATTTCTGCTCAATAATTATTGTTGCATCTCTAGCTTCTTCAATGGTTTGGGGTTTATATCGTTTCAATTCTTCCCAAATATAATCCTTAAGGCCACATCGATACATTTTTAGTAGCTCTTCGTCTAAGAATCCCCTTTGCCTTATAGCTAATACTTCCCGCTCATGGTTGTATAGCTTACCGATCCTTTCTGTTTGAGGTGAACGACTTTTTTGTAAACATCGTCTTCTTCCTTGTCATGAAACCTTTTCAGCAGGGTGTTTTTTAAATTTTCCCAATTGAATGAGTGAGTTGCACATTTGTTGGACCACCATAGGCACCAATCATATGCCTCCACTTCCAGGTTGTTGGATGCGGTCATGACCTTCTCTTGTTCACCTATTGGCGGGTTTGCTCCGAAAATGGTGTCCATTTTATTTACCCATACAATGGTGCCTTTATGGTCATTACCATCATACTTAGGTAATTCTCTTTTAATTTTAAGATTGTCTCTATCGGGAAACTTTGTATGGTACTGACTTCCTTCGAACTATATATGCAATACTCATGGCTTTTCGTGCATCGACAAAAATTCATAACTTGGAAATATTTTGCCTTGTGGAGTCTTTGTACTTTGAGTGGCTGAGGGGTTAAAAGATGGATTGACTCCTCCCATAAACTGGCTCATCATACTCTTTATTTCTTTCATATTCTCTGTCATTTGGTCTTGGCTTTTCCCGAATTCATCTTGCTTCCTTTCGACATTGTCAAGGCACTTGCGCGTTCTATCGATTTCTTCTTGAAATTTCCTTTAATTCGCATCGTCCCTGCTACTCACCATTTTCTTCTTCTTCTTCCTAGTAGACCCAATTTTTAATTTTTAATTTTTTTATATAATTGAAAGATAATTAATTAATAATAATTTTAATTAATTAAATGATTTTAATTAATCTAAGTTAATTTATAATGTAATTGTGCTATGAGCAAAATCGATCACATTATGGTTAACATGTATTGACCTCGGCGTAATAGCGTATGTATATAGCATATCGACGAACCCGCATGTATATAGCGTCAATGTATGTATACCGAACCACGCTTATGTATTGACACAATTCTATGTATATCGATCCAATTATGTGCACGGCTCTTATGAACCGACACCACCATTGACATTTCGGACACGATGCTTCACAATTCTATGTATATCGATCCAATTATGTGCACGGCTCTTATGAACCGACGTCACCATTGACATTTCGAACACGATGCTTGACAGCAAGGAGGAGACAACACTGTTTTTCTTTTTAACGTGTATCGGTTGTCGGAAACAGCGGGACAATCCGCAGGAGTTATCGAGGGAAGGCACAACGGAATGTCTAAGCAGCGCGGCGGGGGTAGAGGGCATGGAATGTGATAGGGGATTGATGGAAGCATGTGGATGACACATCGAAAGATGATTACGTGACACGGTGTTGCACAGGCGAGAGAAAAGGTTACTCTTATACCAATGGAGCACTTAAATTGTGCAGTCACGTTCACAATGCTCGAAAACATTGATATTTTTTAAACTGCTAAATTCAATTGATCATGGATATAAGTTTTGGGATGGTATGATCAGTTTCAATCTCATGTTTAGGTCCTTAACACATATAGCCTAATTACCCTACCAACAGTTTATTAACACTTTGTTTCTTGAATATGATGCTCTGCAAAGCTTACAAACAAAAAACTGCAAAATAATTAATTAGATTTCAAATAATGTGAAATTGGCAATGGATAAAACAAACATGGAACATGACCAATTGCACAGTTTTATGGAAACAACATACGATTTGTAGAAGGACTAGGGAAGTTGTAGTCTAACAGGTATTATCACAATGCTCACAAATGGAAATGTGAGAGAAGATGATGGTAAACAATTGGGAGAATGACAAATCTTTTGGAAATGCCATAGAACAAACAAGTTTCCACACGGAAAAAAAACAAAATATATACAATAAATCAGAAAGATAAAATAATTATAATAAAATAAATGTATACCATGAAGTCAGACAGTTTCTGGGCATCAACAGCTTCTATATATGGGGCCATCTGCCAATCTGTAAGACAAACCAGAATAACAAAAACATGCACAAAGCTTAGAAATTACAATTACAACAATCCAATAAATCAATGCATTTCAATTCTATAACCTTTTGAGTATCACAGCCAGGTAGCAATCATGTTACCAAAATCTCAGGACGAAATTACATTTAACGAAGAAAAATCAACAAATATTTCAAAAAGTGAGAACAAAACTCACACACACCTGCAAATACACTGGAAAATCACAAGATATTACATGAGCAAACAGATCAATACCCTAGCACAACAATAATTTGATGCTACAAATTTAATGGAGGTGAGCAAAACTTGAAGATTTGTAGTGAACCAAAGAAGCAAATCAAAGAAAAGAAAGGAAAATATCTTAGGAGTTACACACCTGGTACAAGATAGATCAGAAAGCTATCTGGTGTACATTGTAGATAAGGCTACTTTAGAAGGATGCCAATGCATGACACCAGACAGCTGTTTGTTCAAAATGCAGATGCATGGAGAAGGCATGTATAACAAAATTGGGGATGGACGAATGGGAAGCCTATGCCTATTTGGACATATAACATGAAGGATCTTAATAAGTTGATTTGGCACTCCTCTAACACTGGCACCAGCTTAAAGCTGGGGATTTGCGTTGGAAAATATGGTAGCCATGGTTGGTATCTTCCCGTGTTCCACAGGGACTCGCCCCCCCCGCCCCCCTAGGGGTCTAGTTTCCTAGCTCCCCCGCGCTCCGGGGACCTACCTTTCAAGAAAGAATTCCAAATGGAAGAGACAAATCTGAACAAAGCAAGAAGTGGAGGATATTGGCATAATGTCATGCTAATCATATAGGGCTGCTGGCTGATGTTCAAGGTGGAGAAATGTTTTCTCCTGTGGGTAACCCAATTTTTGGTGGGTAACATTTATTAGTTTTGGCTCCCATGGGGTGATTTTGGCAAAGTCACATTGGCAAAAGGCTAGGCTATTTGATGAGAGCCAGTAGCACCTCATCTTTTTGATAAATATAATCCTTTAGTGCGTCCTTGCTTTTTCTGATATTCTTTGCTATTTCCGTTATTCCTATTTTGATGCATCATGGTTCTATGCAATTTGCTGCCTTAGATTATCATTGTTCCATTGAAAATACTTCTCAACTTCCAGCTGCTCCTCAATAACCTGCTTTTATTGGCCCTCCCATTTTTTTCAACCTGGTATTAAATTATTATATCTAAATTGTGCACCAATGTCCTTGCTCTTGGAGGCGAGATTTTAATTTCGGTTGATTAATTATTCGTGGTTAAGCGATGGGATAGTGTGAGTGTGCAGAATTCAATCACAGGTGTGCAAATAAATTTCAGCTGGACAGATGGACTGGTGGCCGTACTGTGCTCAATTTTCTGCTGATATACTTAATCAATAATATGGTCACATGGAATTGGCGAATGTATGGAATGGGGCCTGATGTACAGAAAATTTGTAGCAGCAGACGGTGGCAGCCGTGTACAATGGATTGCATATGGATGGTTGTGTACTGAATGGGAAACAGATGGTTGCAGACTAGACGATGGCAGTACAGATGTTGACAATGAGAGTGACTGCTGAGTATAACCACGCATACACCTCACATATATGATTGATGATGTATAATAAGGGTTCACCCACAAGTATAAATATACTTCAAAAGGGCACCCTTACAAATAGTCATGAACTTTGAATCATATTTATTTATTCATGCTATTATCTCCTTTTTTTTAATTATTCATTCTTAGGGTTCTTTTAATGTCTATTTTCTTAATAAATCAACATAATAGAAACCTGAAATTATATAACTTCTCTAACTATAGAAAATTGAGTGCTTCAAACAGCATTATTGAAGGCATACCCTGCATTTCATCATCTGGTGTGCTCTTCATTATATCAAGACATTGTGCCAGTATCACTGCCTGCTTAATGGTAACAAGCATCTTCGGGTTGCCTCCATCAACATTGTCCACAGTTGTTGCAATTCCACCATCTTTCACTTCTTCAATTAATTTTGGAGCTAATAATATATCACTGTCTCCATAACTATCAGGGAAGAGTTCACTTCTGCCACAAACTTGAGGAATTTTACTCCTATCATCTACCAGAGAATTTCCCATCTGATCTTTGTTATCCAATGAAGCTGCTACAAGAACCATTTGAGCCTTTGCTTGTGTCTGCAGGAAAAGAACAAACAGACTAAATCAACAAAAGTTACCAGCAAAGTAAATTTTAAAATATTGTACTTATGACTACCTGATGAACTGTTCTGAATCCAAGTGCACCAGTAACAGAAAGTTTCAGTGCACATGCTGTTTCTGCATATTTAAAAAATTGCCTGAAATCATAAACTAAAACTCATTCAGTCAATCACACTACAAAATTTCAAGCAGATTTAGAAAATACAGTAGGAAATAAATAATTAACAAAGAAAATCAAGGAATAGATCGAGGAATTGTTACAGTACTGAACTCTTGTCGGTATTGGTCGAATAAGATTTATACATGACAGAGAACTAAGACATTCCCTAAATATTTAAATAATCAAAACAAAGACTAGGAACACAAACAGAACGAAGAAAAAAATCATTATATTCCACAAATGATCAAAAGAGTGAATGGGACTGAACTCTAACATCAGGTGCAGTACAACAAGGGACTCCATTAAGCACTTTTTCCCAAGTATGCATAGCTATAAAATAAAAATAATGTCTAAATGAAACCATGCAGCAATACATAAAATTAGGAGGCCAGGGGACTGGATCCATCCTCATGAATGAACCTTAAAAACGTGTTTGACATGTTACGTCAGCAGAAGTAATTACCTACAAATAATGAAGCTAAGTTAAACCTAAAAGGGAGTCATACACGATGTGTCCATAACAGAAAGGCCGAAACAACACTTGCCTGCTGCAAGAGGCCCAGTAGCCCCATGTGAAGCACCAAATGCAGTGATAGGGCCTATTAGGGCAGAAAAGCTTCAAAGTTTGAGGAGAAGGCTGGGGAAAAGGCCATAAAAGCAAAAATTGCAAGGAAGAGCGTAACAAACAATCCCTGTTTGTATTGTGTAGACAGAATTATTTTATAATGAAAATATATTGATTGATAGAATAAATAAGAGTGATGAATATTAAAATGAGGGCCCCTTGTTATAAATACCTAGGTGGTGTTGATTTTCATTATAATAGAAACTGATATTCTAATCTGATAATTACTTCCAATAATTTATAATCTCAAGTTATCTTATGTCACTTATATCATTACGTAATTATACATAGAAAATCTCAATTGTAATGCAATAATAACCATAGGATCATAAAGAGACAGCCAAGCACAATAATAGAAAAAAGATTACCCTGGGAAAACCCAACCTTGGCAAAAACCCAGCCAACTTTTCTTCTATGGAGAATTCAATCTTCAGTGAAGTTTACAATATAAATTGTCTAGAAATTTGTGCCAATTTCCAAGCTTAAATACCAGTCAAACCTGGTCAAATGAGCGAGGATATCAGACTTCAAATCTCGTCAACAAGTTGTTTTTCAGCCCTGCAACTCCCTCAGAAAACTTGGTAAACCTGTCACAGTTGACCTGCAATCAACCTTAGTCAAACAGATCGGTCAACATCCAGTTTTCAGCCCAGAAATTCAAAGTTCAGTCAAGGATGCCCAGAATATTCGCTCCAACAATCAGTCAAATTCAGTAAAACAACCCAGAAAATGCCGAAGTCAATGCTGGTCAATGAATCAAACAGCGCTTCAGATTTCTGTGGTCAACTTCAGACTTCTTGTCGCTTCGCACATGCGAACAGATGACTTATTTCCTGTGTGTTTTATCCAAATTGCCAAGTGAGAAGGTCAAATTGATTTATATATAGTGGTCAAATGAGTGCCCTTTTGACGAAGGGTCACCTCTAATGGTGGGGTCGACTTAGGCTTCTTGGAGCCTACATAAACAAATATAAAAATTGAATTTCCTTTTAATATTTGCTGATTTTGAAGGCTCCTTAGCATGCGAGAATACCTCCCGACGCTACAAAAATCCACACTCCCTCTTAGCGAGGGAGGTATTCTCCTGCAACAGATATCCCTTTAGCTGGGAATTCTCCTTCATAAGAAAAGTTTCATGAGCTTGTCATAATGATGCATGTATTTTAACATAAACATCTAGGGTGGGCCAAATTCCTTTATGGCTCCTCAGGCAAATATATAAAACTCTTTTGGTCATGACATTAGCCTAAGCATTAAATCTTTTTTACTTCTTAACAGAATTTGCCTTTGGACTATTCACTTTTCTGGACAGAGTCCTTTGTGACCTACCCAAGTCCTTCTGGTTTTAAAAGGTGAATTTCATCTATCTCCTTTGGTCAACATAGCCATGTCCTTCTTACTTCTAAGGACAACATCTGCCCAATATTATAGTTTCCTTGGAACTTTCACTTTCGGTCGACCTAGCCAATTCCTTCTGGCTTCAAAAGTGAATGTATACATCTTTTCTTGGTCAAAATCCTTTATGAACCAGCCAAAATCCTTTTTGGCTTCCTCATCATTCCTTTCAACGAGGAATACATCTAGCATCATACTAAGCTCAAATTTGTCCACAATCTATTCATTCATAAATATATACTGGGGCTCAAATGCTCCTTTCTTCATCAAGTCTCGAATGAAGTGATCTAGTCGTTGCTTTATGCAAATACTCACCTCATTTCCTGAGATATATCTGATATACATCATACGTACCAATGTACCATATAAGTATATTAACATGAGGTGTTCAATTTCAGATATTTGGTCCATGAATATCGATTTGTAGTTCATCAAAAAACTAGACAAAATCCTTCATCTTGAGGTCTTCCTTGTGGTGATCTTGGTTGCTCCCTCTGTCATGATAGCAATCCTTCCATCGTCTTTCTTCCATAAACAAGTTATTTTGTTACTAGTGCTCCCTCTGTAACGTAGGCAAATTTTGTGTACTACAGCTACTCCCTCTTACTTGAGAGAGCATATTAACAATGTTCCTGCAAACCTTAATCAGGATATCATAAGAGAAACAATTATTATTGAGTAGAAGATGAAGAAAACAAGAATGTAAGAAAGAGAAATACAGTAAAATAAAAATAGAAGGACATAGATTACTTATCTTTGAGAGTTGAAGGGAATTGTCAACTCCCTCTTGATCCTTGCCATCTTTGTAGAAATCATCCATCTGCAAACTAGGGCTTTCTCATCCAAGACTTCATGTCTTCCCTAGATTTACAATTTTCATTTACACCCTTTTGGCAAGTCCAACAAACTTTGTTATATGCAAATTCTCTTTTCCATGTCCAAAAAAAGAGTCCCAGTGCCTCAGTATGGCATCAAACAATCAAGGATGTTCCATATTGATATTAGTCCAAGAAAAGTATCAAGCATGGTAAAGAAAAAATCATCTGACATCTTACAAGAGAACTTCCTCCATCAAAAAACACTCTTCAAGAGGCATGAGCAAGGTCCAGACTTCCTTTAGAGTCATTAACAAGTTCTGTCCATGGAATTTGTTCACAGAGATGATTGCTCTCATCCCTTTTCAAACTAAGTATCTCGACCTCTTTGTAACAGTAACAGTTTGTTCTTCACAAAGGCAATCTTCAGTTTTGAAAAATGACTAGGTCTTCACAAGAGGACTTCTTTCTTCAAATTGGATGAGGAACTAGGCCTCTTCTTTATTGTAAACTTATGAATGCCCTTTCAATTGTCATGTCATGAATGCAAGATGGCATTCCAATGTCCTTAGCTCCCTCTAAATCAAATTAATCATATCTCAAATGCTTAGCAGCAACCAAAATCGAGCAATCACATCAGTATAATACAAAGCATCTCATGTATAAGAGTCTATATTTTCTCAAGGTATGAGCAATTCAAAGCAATACTTCTACTTTTGAGCACAAAACTTCAACCAAGTTATCTTCAGTATGCCAATTGTTCTCGATATTAGGTTCATCCCCCTTTTTTTGATCTTATCATGCCTTTGAACCATAATCCAAAAACTATTACTTCATACTAGTGGCTGTATAGGAGATCACACAACATCTTCTAAAGTGCACAAGTAGCTGGATAACAGTATGCAGTCATATTTATACAAGACATACCTTTCAGGTCTTCCATAGAGCGCAATCTTGTTTTACGAAAAGAATCATCAACTTCTGGCTGCAAAGTAAAAATATGTTCGAAAGAACTCAGATGGTTGATCTCGGTTCTCCCAGACAAGGCAGCTCGGCTTCCTAAATGAATGCTATTTCAATTATCATCAAAACTGAACTTTGTCCCACGAAGATCTGCTTCAAGGTTTACTACATGAGGCAATGCAAAATACAATATAGAAACTCGACAGAGTTCCCTAAATTTGGTAGGAAAGGATATGTTCTTTTTCAGAGAATTTGGTTGGTGGTGATTGACCTCCAATTGTTTATAATCTCAGACCAGATTAACTTGGACCCGTGTGATTATTTTTTAACAACTTTAATTTATGCTTGTAACAAGTCCAAGGCAGTGAATCCCATGTAGTCTAATAAATATTACACAGAAATCTATTTTGTCAAGGTGATGAATCCTCAATCATATCCGTCTCACTAACTTATTCAAAGAAATAGTCTACATATCAAGACAAGTCTACATAACCAGCATATATTTCTTAGTGAAATGCCCAAAGAGAAATGCTATTCATTTGAATATCCCAGCATTGTAGTGTGCTTTGCATGGGAACAGAGAACTAAGCAAACAACCTTATGCAGAAAAGACAACTTGCTGACCCACTGTAACAGGCCCTAAGGCCTTTTCGGCATATCTTCAACAGGAGTTAAGGGCTTCGACCCTCTCCACAGATACAAGTATACTTTGGCCTTCTCTCTCTTCTAGGATAGAACAGACTTGATGGATTGTCCTTTTATCACACATTCATATTCCTCCATTGCTGCTCTTTCACCTAGATTCTGATACCATGTTGAATTTTCTTATAATAGAAACTGATCTTCTAATCGAATAATTACTTCCAATGATTTATATTCTCAAGTTATCCTGAATCACTTATATCTAAGTAATTATACATAGAAAATCTCAACTGTAATGCAATAATAACCATAGGATCATAAAGAGACAGCCAAACACAATAAGAGACACAAGATTACCCTAGGAAAACCCAGCCAACATTTTTTCAAGGAGAATTCAATCTTCAGCAAAGCTTACAATAGAAATTGTCTAGAAATCTGTGTCAATTTCCAAGCTTAAATACCAGTCAAACCTGGTTAAAGGAGAGAGAGGATATCAGACTTCAAATCTAGTCAACAAGCTATGTTTTGGCCCTGTTCTGCTTCTGGTCAACAGTGGTCAAGGTGGACGAAAGTCAGCCTTAACTCCCTCAGAAAACTCAGTCAGTCTGTCACAGTTGACCTGCAGTCAAATTTATTCAAACAGATCGGCAACGTCTATTTTTCAGCCCAAAAATTTGGTCAAAGATCAGTCAAATTTTCAGTCAAAACAGCCCAGAAAATGCTGAAGTCAATGCTTGTCAACGAGTCAAACTCCACTTCAGATTTTGGTGGCCAACTTCAAACTTCTTCTTGTCCCCTCGCACGTGTGCACAGATGACTTCTTGCTTCTTGTGCGTTTTATCTCAGTTGCCAAGGGAGGAGGTCAAATTGATTTATATATAGTGATCAAATGAATGCCCTTTTGACCAAGGGTCACCTCTAACGGTGGGGCAGACATAGGCTTCTTGTAGCCTACATAAACAAATATAAAAATTGAATTTCGTTTTAATATTTTTAATTTCTTTTGCTGATTTTGAAGGCTCCTTAGCATGCAGGAATACCTCCTAATGCTACAAAAATCAACAGGTGGGGTCTTTTCACTAATGGACATGTCTTTCTGATAAGACGCATTGTTTCATTCACTAATTAACTTATCATGATTTGTTATTATTATGTTCACAAAATTGCCCTCCCTTAAAAATTGCATTGTCCTCAAAGCAAGGGTAATGAGGTAATTTTTTGACTCCCATGATGAATCTTCTTGAATTAATAATAATTGATATGCCAATTCAGTGTTAATCTCTTTTCCTTGAATCTTCCTTCCTTTATCTCATTAAAACCAATTTTTGGTCTTAAATAATTAAATATCTTATTATAGCTTTAGAGCTTTTCCTTCATGTGCCTTAACAGTTCAAACTTCACTCTTCATTTAAAATGTACAATCTCTTTTTTTATTTACTTATTCACAAGCTCAGTGATATTAAGCTTAGCCTTTACATATAAAGGGGATTACCTTTTATATATACAAGTTACTAGTAAAACATATAAATGACTTCAAGATTTCATTTGATGGATTTCATTTTGCTACTTGGATAATTCGTTTAATTGAATGGTCATACCCATAAGTGAGAAATGGTGGCAACCCTTGACTGCCTTGGTAACCTTTGATGATGAAATGAACTTGCTTGGGACGATAGGTGTCAGCACAATTTGCAACAGTTGTCGCTCCAAAATCCCCGCTTGATTGGTACCTATCCTATTGTATTCTTCAAAAACAAAAACTTTCAATACTCTTTTTGCTTCATTATAAATCACACCATTGTAATTTGAAATCTTTAAATCCCAAGTAATTGCGTTTCTTCTGCATAAACTTCAATGTATTCATTAGTTGTCCTACTTTTGTAGATGCTAATTCGACATTCAAATCTTCAAGTAAGGAAAGGATTCCTGATAACCACCTACTAGCCTCCAGGACCGCAAATTGTCAATGAAGACCACATTCTTCATATCTAATCCAAGAAATTGTAGCTCTTTGAAAGAGTTGTTGTAAATAGCACAGCAGAAATCCCTGGCAAGAATCATGGTGACACATTTCTCGTAGTTTATCTCTTCAAGAGGCACAAAAGCTCTATCCACACATCTCATGGTAAAAATCACAATCTGAAATACCCTAGACATCCCTCCCAAGAACTTTTTCAGCGACGGTTGAAAGTAAACATAGGTTAGACGCTGAATCAGAATCCAATGTCAATGCTAATTTCTCAACATTGTATATTCCTAACTCAAAGCCTATAGAGACCATGAAATAATTGGAGCCAACCGGCAATTTCTTCAAAGATTCCTTCAATAGAGTGTCATCCAGAGTGTGTTTTCGACGAGAAGAGACTAAGCCCTTGTTTATGATATGATCATCCAGATGCCTTGAAATCTCAGATTCAGAAACACGTAGTTCAGGAAATTGGATTCTGAGGAAGATTAAAATGTCTTCCAATGCGGACACTTGGAGGAGACGCTTGAACAGGTAGTCAAGCTCTTCATCGTAGGGGTCACCCTAGTAATGCATCATGGAAATGGTGTTGTGGGGCTTCAAGGAGTAGTAGAAAATACAGTCATCCACAATCACCATTGTTCTGATATCGTGTTCAAGAGAAGACACACTTTTGATTAATTTCCCATCAATTTCTCTGCAAGAGTCTCTGTAGAGGCAACGAGTGACAAAAATCTCAATGTCGTCTACCATATTATCGAGTATTGCAGCTACCTTCCCTTTCAAATTCTTTAGGAGGATGACGATTCCGTAGATGTTGAATGTCAGTTTCAAGAATTCCTAGAGGTTTGATCGCGTTGAAATGTAAGTGAAGGATGCAATATCTTCCTTCTGGAGGGCAAAGTCTACATACCATTCTTAATCAAATTTCTCTGAGAGAATCATACCATCCATGGAAGCATTGTGGTCAACATCAAATATTCCTTATAACTACTACTTTAGCTACCATGAAAATCAATAACATTTGATGAAGAGTTTTTTGCACTATCATCTCTACCCATCTTTGATCACAATGAGTGATGGGCTTCATTCAATGATATTGTAAAGGTTGTTGAATTATATTGGGTATCTTGCAACTTTGTGCACATATCTATGTTGCAATTTGTTTGTTGATTCAAATCAAATTTATGTCTCACAATCAACACATAATGTAGGCTTTTCTATTAGGAGAAACAAGGTCTCTATTACCCACCAGAAATCAGTGACCCAATAGGAGAATTTTTTTCTCCTATCATCTCTTCCAGTCGGTCGGCCAACAACCCTTGCAACCTCCACAAGCCAAAGACAATGTGTCATTCATATCTCTACCACTTGCATCAGTCATATGTCTTCTCACCCATCTCGCAAGAGCACATGAATGAAGGTGGGCTTTTGATCGAAAGGTACTTTACTCATTTTGCAATCAAGTACTTAAGCTTATTTGTATTTGGGCATTTGACATGTATTATGGGGTGACCTAGAAGGACGGGCAGTTTGACTGTGATCTTGTTCTTTCACCTTAAATGGGGGGTCAATCTTCAATCCTAGTGCAGTGGGACCTCCCCTAATGGCCCAATGGGTATAGGTATAGGAAGGGTACTACTTAAGAAGCCCTAATTGAGAAAGTGTGTTCCATCTATCTCGACCCCATACTTACCACTTTCCATCTTACATTACAAGCTCTCTATTCCACATCCATTCTTCGAGTTCAACTAACCATTGGTTCTTTGGATGTCTGCCCTCGGAGGTTGATGCAGTTAAAAGAAAAGGAAAAAGCACATATTGGCCACAAGCAAAATAAAATAGAGAATTTTAAATGCAAAAAATGGTTGGGACATACACATTAGCACGTGTGCAGAACCCTAGCATGAGCACGTGTGCAAAATCCTAGCATGAGCTTTACCTCACCCCTTATGACCATGACCTGGTTTCTGAGCACCATATTGTTCATATATATCATGAAAAGAACCCTTGCATGTCCCAACCCCATACTTCATACAAAGGAAGCTTTGGCCCTTTGAGCTACAAGCAGTAATACAAAGAAAAATCAAGACAAAGTAAAAGGCGCACAAGATGGGTGGAAACACAGAGGTCGAGTTCATAACTCATGCATCCATGATTGCTCCCTCCTTGCATCTATACACTCAGGATGTGGATCCCCATCATGTTGGTCCCATTGACCATGGCAATTGGCCATGAAGTCTTCTCCCCTCTATTACCATCATTGTTCACATAACACCTATTGATTGAAGGGTGGAATGAGGAATTTCCACCTTCCCTTGGGGGCTAAAAACACCTAATAGGGTTGTCCTTTAGCCACTCCTACCTAGGGAGGTAACACCATTGTGAGTTTGAAGCCCCAAATCTGGAAGGGAAGACTAGTTTGAAGTGTCAAATAACCCATTACTTTCAATCTTGTTCCACCTACATGCAAAAATGATTATTGTACGTGATGATTTGTTGCTTTCACTAGACTTTGTGATGTGATTGTTAGGCGGTTCCACAACAAGGACCTAGCTACTTTAACTAGGACCAGGATTCAATAGAAGCATATTAACACCCACAGGTGAAACGTTGACAACCATGGGACTCCAAGCAGCAACAACACCCACAACATTTTGGCACTTTTCCCCACATTTGATGACTTTTTTGGATGATGCACCTGGACACAGAAAGCACCAACGCATGCCCTACACCAAGTTTGGCACCCAAAAGCACCAACGCATGCCCTACACCAAGTTTGGCACCCAAAAGCACCAACGCATGCCCTAAAATGGATAATGCATAGATGACGTTAGCAATTATTGTCGTACGACTCACACGTGTGGGAAAATTCTTATGTTTTTGTCTAAGCTAGTAGGTTAGCTTGTGACCTAACTTCATTGTGACATAATTTATTGTTTTAGGGGCTTTTAGGCTAAAAAGGACATTAGTCCTCCTCATATAAATAGAGGAGAGGGCATCATTTGTTTCTCATCATATCACTTGGACTTGAGTATTTCAGCCTTTTGTGAATTTAGGCCTCTTTGTTTTGTGATGGAAATTCGAACTATGAATGCATTTTTATATTTGGAGCTAATTCGATTGTCTTTGGAGCTATTGTCTTGGATCGATGGATGGAATTTCATGCATGTTATCTTGTAAGTGAGCAATTTGTTGATAAATCTTTTTCTTTATGTCTAATGTACGGAATATCTTGAATCTAGGGTTTTCTATTATGCCCTAATTTATTGAAATTTGATTAGATAGAATCTAGATATCATTATTGCATGCATTATGCATGAATAACATGGGAATGATAATCCTAGTGGCGAGATTTGATTATCTCTCCCATAAAACTTCGTGATCCATTACATGGGTAATTGCTAGGGTTTCTGATGTTACGGCATCAATTATCCTTCATCAACAAATTTTAGCCATCCAAACAACTCATAGACTCCAACTTCCCAAGGAATAAGGCATTGGCCTACCTTGTTGGTGATCAAACTCACTTTTCATCCATATATTTTACTTTTCTTTCCTCTTAACCTAATTCGGACCCTTCAAGGCCAAGCGTCCAAGCTAGGGCTTGGTGCAAATTTCTAGGCAGTGAATATTGTTAGGATTGGAGAGTGTAAATGCCAAGGGCATAGTTGGTTGCCTCAAAATCAACCCTCATTGCAGGAATTTGCTTCAATTTTATCCATAAACTCTCTTGTCCTAGTTGTTTTCACTAAGTAAACCCTAGTTTGGTATTGCTTCAACTTAGGGCTTATTTGAGGGTTTTATGTGCCTTCGTCTTGTTGAAAATCATTGTTGGAAACCCTTTCTCCTTTCCTTGACCTTTTGCCATCCCAACACTCAACCAACTAATCAAGCTCTAGGTCTTGTGGCTCATAAATTTGGCCTCTCTTGGAAAAGTGATTTGCCTCCATTCAGTGATTGGAACCTTGTACTTAAGTTGAGCTTTTCCTTTAGAAGTTTATTGGTCACCCTATAGCTTTGTACTTAGAACATCTATCATGTGTGACCTCGTACCAGGACTCCTCCCATTGATGAAAGTCCATAAAGAGAGGGATTTTGGCCATGGTGATAGTGGACCACTACCCCATTCTTGTCTCTTGATCTAGAATAGCCTTGTAGGGTACCCCTCTTCAAGGCCTGCTAGATTTTGCGGCAACAATCTCCAAAGCATTCATCACCGGTTTTGTTGCATCGAGGGCTTTACAAAGCACGACATGCAATTCGTTCTAAAGGATTTCAACCACCTTCAAGTTGTTAATGATGTAATTTCTAAGGTCATTATCATCAGCTTTATCGCAAGGGGTTTTCGTTTCAAATTGGAGGACAATAGATGAGAGATCTTTAATGAATAAGGAAATGGCGTAGTTTGAATCCAGAAGATTTTATGTTTTCTTACTTTATGTTTTTTCATGGTTCTAGGTTCTTTTGGATTTTTTCTCCTTTATTTTTACAGTTATGTTCCTCGATTGAAAGGTGTCTTGGAGTTTGTTATACTCCTTGGAAAATAAAGACCGTGATTGGTCTTTGAACCCCTTTCTAACTATTCCCCATCATCCTCAGGCAATATCAGATTCTCCTCCTCCTCCTCAAATTGTTTATTGTCATTTCTTTGATTTTGATCTTCACTACTTATTGTTGCAACCCAATCTTTGGTGAAGTGGTCTACATGGCCCTTACTAGCAGCGTACGAACTTGCAATTACAATATCTTCCTTCCCTTTTCTTGCAATTATTTCCCTTTCTTTGATGGCAATTTCTATTGCAGGTACCAAATCCAACATCATAAGATCCTTCAGCCATTTTTTAATTGATTCTTTGATTTATTGTAGTAATTTTTTTTCTTGATTACTTGAGTTCCCTTGGGCTTTAATTCATTTCAAAGTATCTTCGTTTCCCTAATTTTAGGATCTAAACACATAATGGTAGCCAAAACATGGCTTTGACACCAATGTAATAAATAGTCCATGTGTGTATATGTGTAGAAAGAACCATTTTATAATAAAAATATATCAATTGATAGAATGAATAAGAATGACGAATATTATAATGAGGGCCCCCATTATAAAAACCTAGCCAATGTGCCTTTTCACTAATGGACATGTCATTCTCATAAGGCACATATTTCCATTAAATAATTAACTTATCATTATCAATGGGTGCTTAGCTCGAGTGGTAGGGATGGTGGTTTTCCATCCCATCCACCCAGGTTCAAGTCCTCGAAGACGTGGCTCATCATAGTAAGGTTGGAAGGATAGGCATCGCGTTGGAGTCTGGAATCCCGACCCCAATTCCAGTGGTCTCTGTACATCTTAGTCCTAGGCTGAACTATGAGTTCCTGATATATGTGGCTTGCGACATGTTGCATATATCTGGGGAGGTTGCCAGTTCCCCATCAAAAATTTTATCTAAAAAATAACCTAATTAATTTATCATTATTTATTATATTATTATTATTTATTATTATTATGTTCATAACAATGAGGGAAATTGCAAAATCTATGAGAGCAAGTAGTTGATATGATTTTGACCTTCAAGACTTCTCCTCTATCCCATTGTGTTGGTTGATATTCATCCAACTTCAAAATGGGTGGAGGAAACTCAATCAATCATGATTTTGATATTAATGCCATGGAGTTTGAGGCGATAGGGGGTTGTTGATCCCAATGTAGTAGTAGTAGAGCTAGACATGGAGGCACTATTCCTGTAACCCAGCCAACTTGTGCTTTTGCTAGGCCTAGGATTGCTACTACTACTACAAAAGTTGCAAAGGAGTCTAAGGAGTCCTTAAACTCTGAACCAAATGATGTTTATGTAGCTCCTAATGATGATCCCATGTCTAGTAGTGGTGACAAGTTTGATCAGTGATTTGTTACGGCTAGTGGCCAAGTAGCTTTTAGCATTGTTTTTTAACTTTAGGGGCCATTTAGAGCTTCATTGATTAAGTCCTTTGTTATTGATACGTATTGCACTTAGTGCCAATCGGATATATTCACCTTTACATCGTATATAGATGAGCAAAGTTTGCATACTTTATCTCTAATGGTTTGGAATCATTGTTTGGAATCTTAAAAAAAATCATTAAATGTTAATTATTTTATGTATTTTTTTCAAAGCCAGTTCATTAAATCTAGTTCGATCTAGTTCTAGTTTGAAACGAGGTTAGGTAGGTGGCCCATTTCAAAACCCAGTTAGGTAAGTGGTCCAGTTCAAAATCCGGTTTGGCTTTTAAAGCCATAATCCAAAATTTTATGTTCATAATAGATAATTGTATCCTTTGCCAAGATGTTATGTAACCATTGTTTCATACACTAAACAATCACATAGAGCTCGTGGTCACAAGTTGAGTGAGTTTTGGCAGCATCATTAACTATTTCATAGTGACATGCCATTAGTTGTTTATGCTCAAGAAGAAACACCTCGAAAGCATATTGTTAAAATTGGCAACTGGGGCCAAATTCCACTTTGGAGAGCTCATTTGGTGGAGATGATTATTGCATTGAATTCCTCCACGTGCAAATTGTCAACGTCGGTCACACCATCATGTAGGCTCATGAAGCCCAATGGACATGTCTCTTGACCCTCAATGACTTCTATAAATAAGAGAGACCTCAAACCTCATTTGGCATCATCACACATTATCATTTCTCTCTCCTCATCTGATTGGATCATACAAATTACAAAAGAAACTCTTCTTCTCTCACATGTGTGGCTAAAAGAGGACGAATTTCAGGAGGCTAAATTTCAAGATCTGTTGCAGGGTTTGACAAGCGTTGACCAAGGATATTTTGACCTCCTTCAGTTGCATTTTTTTAGGCCAGAATTTCTATTTTGGAGGGCCAAATTAATTAGCACAAAAACCAAGGCTTTCTGAGCATGTTGATGGCGATGATCACAGGCTTGACCACAAGACAGAAGTGCAGACTTTGACCAAGTTTGACTGTTGTTTTATTGATTGTTTTGGCCTGACTTTGACCAGCAAAGAAGGTCGAGTTTGACTAGGTTTGACCTAAATACATTGTGGACTGTTTTTTGTTGCGCTAACCAGCGTTGACTTTCTAGTTATGGAAAAATTTGACTGTTGTTGACTGCAGATTTGGCAGGACTGCTTTGACTTTGATTTGGCAAGTCAATTTTGACTTTTGTACTCTTTATCTCTGTTGAACATTTGATATAATAATAAGAAGAATTGATTAAAGGGTTTTCCCCATCTTGGGGTTTTTCCATGGCATTTGCTAAATAGAAGTGTTCTCTTGTCTTGGCTTGTCTTATGCTTTTATTGTTCATGTTCTATCTACAATTTTTGTCAATGTGACAATTAATGTGATTGCTATTGGAAATTGTCATTGGGTTATCTAAAGGACATTGAAGTAATTGTTGTGAGCATAACACATACCATTGTTAACTAAAATTAACATGGTATCGGATCCCAGGTGAAGACAAAGCCGAAGCAAGAGAGAGAAAAGCAATCAGTAAGAGATCTGTTGGATAAGACTATTGGACAAGTCTCCATGGCATCTACATCTTACTTCAAGACTGAGGACAAGCTCAATGACAAATTTGACTATCATGAATGGAAGATGACTTTGGACCTGACTTTGGAGGAGCATGAAGTATTGGACTATATGTAGGGAAAAGTGATGGAGCCTCCTTCAAATGTACCTGCTATTGTGAAAACAAAGTATCGAAAATGTGAGGTTAAAGAAAAGAAAATTTTGATTGACTCCCTTCAAAAGCATTTGTTTGCATATATTTCTGATTTGGGAACTTCTAAGGAGATATATGATAAGTTGATTGGGATGTTTATAGTGAACAATGCAAATCAAATCCTATTTCTCAAAAATAAGTTGAAGGATATAAAGATGGATAAAGGGGGGTCTATCAAACCCTACTTCATCAGAATAACTCAAATCAAGAATGACCTTCTCTCTATTAGAGAAGATGTTGTCGACAGGGAGCTCACTCTAATTGCTCTTGGTGGTCTTTCAAGACCTTGGTATGTATTTGTCACCACTATTCTCAACAATGACAGGATACCTAGTTTCAATGAGTTATTGGCTAGATGCACACAAGAGGAGACAAGGATGAGTTATTGGCTAGATGCACTCAAGAGGAGACAAAGATGATGGAGAGAGATAAGCCCTCCAATGGAAATCAGCCTAATGCCTTCTCTACTCATGCAAAAAGGAAGAATAATGTTGGTCCAAGGAGACAGGGTCAAGAATCTAAGAACGGATTAAAAGAAAGAAGGAAAGGAAGGTGCTACAATTGCAACAGGTTCAGCCACTATGCTAGAGAATATTTGCATGAGAAGAATTCTCCTAGGGATGATAACAACAACAACAACAATTTCAAAGGCAATGGCATTCAAAGGAACAACAGGTTCAACAAAAAAGGAAAGAGGAATGCTCCCGTTGCTCGAAATGGAAATGATCAACCTCCCAAAAGGACAAGAAATGCCAAGTATGATCAAAAGTAATGTTGTAGAAAAACAAGATGAGCTTTATCTCATTTTTGCTCTATCTACTACCTCTCCTCCGGATACTTTGGATCATTGGTTGACTGATAGGGGAGCCTCAAGGCACTCCATTGGATATAGGGAGGCCCTCTCAAATTTGATTGAAAAGAAGATTAATCTAAGGATAATACTTGGAGATAATGCCACCTACCCAGTGAAAGCGATAGGTACTATCACTCTTTGCTTAAATCAAGGTCAAAGCATCCATCTACAAGATGTGTTGTATGTGCCCGATAAAGGCTTCAAGGTAGCATTCATTGATGGAAAGGTACGTATTTGGCAAATAAATCCTAAAGATGCATTTACTCTTGGATTTGGGGTTGATGGTCCCTATCAAGTTGGAGGAAGTCCTTTGGGAGCTTTGGCAAGTGATACTTATCTTGAATGTGAATTATGGCACTAGGAGATTTGCCCACTTACATTACAAAGCCTTATCCGAGGTAAGGAAGATGGTCACAAGGATGCCCGACTTTAACATGGATCATGAAGGAGTTTTTCAGGGATGTGCAACTAGGAAACATACAAAGCAACCATATCCTTCTAGTGAAAGCCAGACAACCGGTATTCTTCAATTAGTCCATTCTAACCTATCTGGTGTCCTGCCCGTAACCTCATTGGGAGGATATACATAATATGCAATTTTTGTGGACGACTTCTCATGCAAAACATGCATCTATTTCTTGAAAAGGAAGGATGAAGTGTTCAAATAGTTTCGTTCTTTCAAAGCATTGGTGGAGTATCAAATAGGGAAGAATATCAAGATATTGAGGACCGACAATGGAACCGAATATGAATTAAATGAATTCAATGACTTTTGCAAAGAAGTTGGCATTAAGAGGGAGACAATTGTTCCATGCGTTGTTGAAAAGAAGAACCAAATGATTATGGAAGCCACCTGTGCCATGATCTATGATTAACGTATACCGACGTTCTTATGGGGAGAATCTGCCAACACTGTTGTATATGTTCAAAATAGGAGCCCTCATCAAGCATTGGATTTCAAGACACCTGAGGAAGTTTTCACTGGTAAGAACCCTGATGTTTCTCATTTTAGAATGTTTGGCTGTCTAGTATATTTTCATGTGCCTAAAGAGAAAAGAAATAAGTTGGAAGCTTCTAGGAAGAAAGGTCTATTCATCGGCTACAGTGAGAATTCAAAGGCATATAGAATCTATGTGCATGGTCAAAGAGATGTGGAAGTAAGTCGTGATGTCACTTTTGATGAAGACACTGCCCTTGGGAAAGCCAAATAACTCCCTATCCCAACGAAGAACGATGATGATGCTCTGGAAAAATAGGATGAACCTCCGACGGATGAGCCTATGCCTAATATTGAAGGCCCTATGGATCCTATTGATCGACCTCCTAGTGATCCCCCTACCTAAAGGAAACGTCCATTATGGCTCAAAGATACTCTCGAAGATGTTGAAAGTCATATTGCTCCAAGAGGGACATTTCGTGAAAGTAAGAAGCAAAATAAGTATCAAGGTTATTTGGCTGCTATAAGTACTATTGTTCAAGTTGAACCATGCACGTTTGAAGAAGCCATAAAGCACCAAGTATGGAAAGATGCGATGAATGAGGAATACGAATCCATCATGAAGAATGATGTCTGGGACGTCGTGCCTAGACCTAAGGACAAGTTCGTGGTCACCTCTAAATGGATTTATAAAATTAAACATAGAGCTGATGGAAGTGCTGAAAAAATAAGGCCAGGTTCATTGCTCGTGGTTTCTCTCAAAAGGAAGGAGTGGAATATGATGAAATATTTACAATGATTGCCCAATACACCACTATCTGATCTAAGTATTGTTCTCGCTACCAACCAACATTGGAGCCTACATCAAATGGACGTCACGATTGCGTTCTTGCATGGCTCACTTAAGTAGGAAGTCTACTTGGAACAACCTCAGGGGTTTGAAGTACAAGATCGAAGAACACATGTATGCAAGTTGAAGAAAGCCCTCTATGGGTTGAAGCAAGCCCCTAGGGCTTGGTACGAGAGGATTGACAGTTATCTTGTGAAACTGGGATTTACAAAGAGCTATGTTAATCCCAATTTATACTTCAAGGTTGAAAAGGACATGCCTCTTATTTTGGTCCATTATGTTGATGATCTCTTTCTAAGTGGTGCAAATGCTCTCATTTATTAGTGTAATAGGGAGATTACTTCCAAGTTCGAGATGAAGGACCTAGGAGTAATGCATTGCTTCCTAGGCCTGGAGGTCTGGCAAAAGTCGAGTGAGATTTTCCTTTCGCAAGGAAAATACATTATGAAGCTGCTAGAGAGATGTGGGATGGTGGATTGCAAGTCTGTGTCTAGTCTAATGGAACTCAACTTCAAGAAGCTATGTGGAAGTGCTATTGGGCCCAAATTAGCAAACCCTTCTGAGTATCAACAACTTGTGGGGGCCCTCATGTTCTTGGTAAAATCTCGTCCGGACATACGCTTCGTTGTAAATACTGAGTCAATTTATGGTTGAGCCTCATCAAATACATTGGATTGTTGCTAAGAATCTCTTGAGATATCCCCATTGCACAATCAATTATGCGCTAAGATACAATGCCAAGAATTTGAGGCTACATGGATATACTGATGTTGACTAGGCTAGCAATCTGGTAGATAGAAAGAGCATGTCAGGATGTTGCTTCTCATTAGGGTCTGCTTCAATTTCATGATGCACAGGAAGCAAAAATCGGTTGTTTAAGCATCTCTGAGGCTGAATATATTGTTGCTAATATGGCTTGTTGTGAAGTTATCTGGTTAAGGAAGCTCTTCAGTGATCTATTTGAGCATGTGTTGGATACCACTGTGATCTATTGCGACAACCAGAGTGGGATTCGCCTTTCAAAGAATCTCGTGTTCCACGACCACTCTAAGCACATTGATATCAAGTATCACTTTATCCGGGATATGGTACAATGGAGAGCAATAAGGCCCCAATACATCAGGACTAATGAGTAAATTGCCGAGATCCTCACGAAGCCCTTGGGGAAGGTCAATTTATTAGCCTTCCGAGAGAGACTTGGAGTCGTGGAAGGACCCTCCCATGAGGATCCACTTGAGTTGGACATTGAGCTCTAGGAGCTCCTGGGGGCCTGGGGTACTTCTTGGAGCAATGTGCGACCATAGGGTGAGTGGTTCACTTTCTCCTACAAGTAAATTGTGTACAGGGTGGGTGGTTCACCTTCCCTTGTGATACCCCATGATGATATATGAGAGCATAGGGTGAGTGGTTCACCTTCCCTTATAGCTGATGATATATGCATAGAATGAGTGGTTCACCTTCTTCGACGGATGCCCCAGCATAAATCTTATCCATGTAGTCCGAGACTCATGGGAAGTACCTCTCATTTGGCCAATGAGTTGGGAAAAGAGGATAGGGACCATAGCACTACAGATGGACGCATCACGTACTGCCATACTCCCTATCTCTAGGATGCATGGTGTTCAACAACTTGATCTTGGATGAAATCTTATTGGGGTTTTACCCCTGGACCAACTTTCGTCAATGGAGAGTGGCAAGGCCTTGTGACTCACTCTCGATCAATTCTTCTTCATTATTACATCAGTGTTCAATAGAGTTGAGATGAGATGCAGAGATGGTACATGATGACAAGATGGCATGATGATGGATGGATTGGCAGATGGAATTCTCCCTAGTTGAGGAGTGTTAAAATTGGCAACTAGGGCCAAATTCCACTTTGCACAGCTCATTTGATGGAGATGATTATTGCATTGAATTCCTCTTTTCAAGAGGACCAAAATTGACCTAAAGATCATCAAATTTAGACAAGGAAAAATATGTTTTCGAGGCATAGTTGCAGGAATCGCCCCCCC
>APFE031633233.1:0-17064 GCA_000404065.3 Pinus taeda
AAAGAAGCACACCATCAACACATAAAGCCACATGAATCCCAAACAATGCTGCAAAACCCTGGTCTTTCCTTAGCCAAAAATGCAGAGAAAATATGTACAATAGTATGCCAAAGGAATCCCAAGTGTCCAACCTCTCCAACCTCTAAAAATGATTGAGAAATTACATCATATAGACCATCCTAACCCCTTCCCATGCCTCTAGGGGTCGAGCTCCTCCTTCTAGGAGCAGTTTGAACTAATTCCAAACATAGAGCTGAAAACTAGGCATCCAAACAACCTGCCTCTAAAAGAAGGGAAATTGATTCATTACATTAAATTTTTGCTATTTTGTGAATGAATCACCTATAATAGGTAAAAATGAGTCTAATTTACATGCCAATCATAAATTTACATCAATATAACTCAAAAATTTCATCCACAAGAAAAACTGGTTCAACTGGCCGAATTTCTTAGCTGGAAGATGAAAATTTGACCAAAAATCTCTATGCACCGCGCGCCTGAGCTCTACGCGTAGTGCACCTTTCAGCATGATTTTGGGGCACTTCCTGGCATCCCAATTGAGCTCATGATAGCTCGTTGGAAAGACCTGGATGTCTAATTTCCAACCCAAGTGGCATTTTCTAATTTGGTGTCCATTTACCACTCCAAAAGTGCATTCTCCTAAGCCTGCGTCCTGTGTGTCCAAAAAGGGGCAGTGAGGTCATTGTTTGCATGTGTTTTGACCTTTTGGGGACCCAACGCTTGCCCAAATTTCTTTTCCAAGTACCAAAATTCCTGATTTCTCATGCACAATCCAAAACTACAACCCATTTTTTATTTGGAGCTCCCAATCCTATGGGTCGCGCGAGGCGCGCGGTGCACTGGGCTTGAGGCGCGCGGCGCATAGAGCTTGGCGTAGTGCATTTTTGCAGGAGACTTTTGGAGGCCTTTCTGGTGTCTAAATAAGGTTCCGGATAGCTCATTGGAAATTTCTTTGAGTCTAATTTCCAACCCAACTGGAATTTTTCAATTTGGAGTTCATTTGCCTTGTCAAAAATCAAATCTCCCAAGACTGGTCAAAATGTGCCAAACGAGGCTGCCTCAAGGCAGAGTGCTATTGTAGTCAACTTTTGAATGCCTTCCTCAACTCCAAATTGAGCTCATGATAGCTCATTGGAAATATATTTTTGTGTATTTATCCTTTGACTCGTCAAGAAAGTTATTTGGCTAACCAAGCTAGGAGAAATCTTGATTTTCCCAAGGTCACTACAGAGGTGCATCAATTCTCCCGAGACGATTGTATTTTTGGCATTTTTCTAAAACCATGACACCTGTGTAAAAAGAGAGGGAGGTTTTTTGTTCTTTGGCATGTTTTGGACAAAAACCTCTCTCAGTTTTCCAAAATTCATCTTTTATTGCTCTAAAACATATTTTGAGTGAAACTTATACCGATGTGTGAAACTTATCCTTATAATATTTTAATTTTCTTTTAGCTGCTATATGTGTGAGAAAGATTTAGCAGCTAAAAGAAAATTAAGATATTATAAGGAGGTCATCAACCCCACCCTAGAAGATCAAACGTATCTCTCCGTTTTAACTAGATCAAAGAAGAAAATTAATATAGCCAAGATTAGAACGAACTCTCATGAGCTCCATAGTGAAACGAGTCGTTAGGCAGTTCCTAAAACACCGTGGATGGAAAGGTTCTGCCATCTCTGTGAGAATACGAACATCGAGGATGAAAATCAATTCATCTTAGAGTGCCCTGCACACAACCATATTAGATCTCAGTTTCAAAATCTTTGTTGCAATACTGACCTTCCTAGCCATTTACATTGTCAAAATTGCAGTGAGCTCGGGAGGCTTCTCTCCAAGCTTTTTGAGCATAGAAATAAAATCTTAAATCAAACTAAATAATTTTTTTCTTTAGGTCTGATAGACCAAAGTTTGGTCTCATTGGACGTTAACATCATCATCATCATCATTGTCATTTTTCTTGTTTGTTTTTTAATTTTGTTTTTAAATCATTTAAAACGTTTAAATTTTTTTGGTTAAGTTTTTTTTTTTTTTTTTTAAATCAAGTTTGTTAATTTTTTTTAAAATAATTTTAAAAATTTTTATTGTTTTTAATCTTGATTTTTATTTTTTTATTTTTTTTTTTTTTTTTTTTTTTTTTTTTTTTTTATGTTATTATAATTTTTTAAAAATTTTTATTAAATTTTTAGTAGTTTTTTAAATTGTTTGTTTTGTTTAAACATTAAATTTTGTTTTATTTTTTATTTTTGGGTTAAGTTTTTTTTTTAAATAATCAAGGTTTTGTTTAATTTTTCTTTTTTCATATTCTTTAGTTTGAATAGTTTTTTTAAATGTTTATTTATTTATTTTTATAAGTTTTTTCAATATTTTTTTGTTTAGGTTTTTTTTTTGCATTTTTTTGCATTTTTTATGTTAACAAGAATTTGTTGTTGCATTTTTATTCTTATTTGTCTTTTATATATATTTTTTATATTTGTTTCTTTCAAGTAACAAACATTTAAGAAAAAAAGAAATATGACAACTAGAAAATTTGTTAAGTAATCATCATTTAAAAACAATTGGACTAAAAAAAATAATGTAACATTTAAAAAAATATTCACACTGAATACATTAGAAAATTTAAAGTGTCAAAAATAAGCCCTCTAAAAAAAAGGGTTGATGATGCATCAACAAGTTTTAAAATTAGCATGAAAATCACTAACATTTAAAACAAATATTTATAATTTATACATAAGAAATTTAACGTTTCAAAAATATGCTCCGAAAAAAAAAAGTGTATCCTGAGTCGTCGTTTGTCAAAATCGGATGATATTTTTGCTACCTGAAAAAACGGGTAACCGTATCACTTCCCGTTTCAAAGTTTACATTGTTGATAGTGTTGAGAGATTTACATGGAAGACTTTACCCCATATGGGGTTCATTTACAAAAGCTTTGAAAAACTTCGAGAAAGTACTTGAAAGGTGCAAGCAAAGACATGTTTCTCTTAGTACAATCAAATGTCAGATGATGATGAAAGAAGGGATAGTGTTGGGACACTTGCTTTCAGCTGTAGGAATTCAAGTTGATCCTCCGAAGGTAGAGGTAATATTAAAATTTTCTATACCTAAGGCACCAACACAAGTACGCAATTTTTTTGGTTATGCTAGATATTATAGGCATTCCATAGAATTTTATTCTAAAATAGCATTCCCATCTTTTCAATTGCTAACTAAGGATGCAAAATTTGTGTGGAGAAGTGAATGTGAAGAAGCTTTTGTAGAAATCAAAGAACTATTTTGCAAGGCTACGATATTACGTGGTCCTGACTAGAAGCTCCCATTTCACATCTCTACTGATGCTTCTCAAAGACCAGTAGGGGCAGTTTTGGGGCAACAAGAGGACAAGAAACCGTACACAATTTACTATGTCAACAAGAATTTTACCCCTGCTGAATTAAATTGTACGGTAACTAAAATGGAGTTCTTTGTTGTCATTTATGCTATTAATAAATCCTTGCATTATATCATAGGGTATCCTACTTTTGTGCACACTAATCATACGACTATCAAGTATCAGATGAACAAACCAATAACCCCTGGTCGCACTACAACATGGTTACTGTTAATTCAAGAATTTGATAATACCATTGTATATAAACTAGGGAAAGATAATGTAGTTGTAGATTTCCTGTCAAGGATGGACACTAGTGATAAAGTTACACCTATATAGGATAGTTTTCTAGATGAACATATTTTTGCAATTTCTACTCACACTCCGTGGTATGTAGATATTGCTAACTTTCTTGCTATAGGAAAGGTGCCTTAACACTTTCCTTACAGAGAACAACAAAGGATTATCCATCATAGTGCTCGTTATTCATGGATAGAGGGATATCTCTTTTAGAAAGGATCTAACCAGAAAATCTTGCACTACATAAGTGGTGATGACATCTATGATGTCATGAAAGTTGCTCATGATGGTCCCTCTGGGGGACATTTTTCAAACAAGCGGCCATGTCATAAAGTGTTACAAATGGGATACTATTGGGCTTCTATTTTTCGTGATGTAAGGAAATATGTTAGAGGGTGTGATAGTTTCTAGTAGATGGGTCAGCCTGGTCGGGTAGATGAAATGTCATTACAACCCTAACTAGCTCTTGAGCCCTTTGAAAAATGGGCTATCGATTTCGTTGGGCCATTTAATCTGTCTTCATAGCAGAAAGTTCACATTCTTGTTTGCAAAAATTATGTGACAAAGTGGGTAGAGGCCAAGGCTATTGTGAAAGCAATAGAACAAGTTGTCTCAGACACTTTATTTGAAGAAATTATTGCATGGTCCAAAGCTCCTAGAGAGATAATTTCAGATGGAGGGGAATAATTTACATCACATCTGATAGCAAGACTTATGAAAAAGTATGGAATAAAGCATAGGGTATCATCTCCATATCACCCTCAGGCGAATGGTCAAGTCTAAACCACAAACAAGGCACTAGAGAATATTCTTACAAAGAGTTTAGTGAACCATCACCGAAATTGGGCTAAAAATCTTCCTAAGGCACTGTGGGCATATAGAACAACATAGTAGAAGACAACAGGATTTTAGTCATACAAGCTTGTCTATGGGAAATCCCCTTTGTTTCCAGTGGAATTTCAAATTAAGACACTCAAGATAGCCCTTGAAGTAGGTTTATATCTTTCAGAAGCCCATAAACACTGACTGGAATAGTTGAATGAGTTGGATGAAATTAGTTTGGTAGTTATCCAGAATACTGTTTCAATTTAGCAGCAATGATCTAAATGGAACGATAAATTAATTAAGAAAAAGGTGTTTCAAAGAGGAGATTGGGCATTGCTTTATGATTCTCAGTTCAAGGATTTTAAGGGAAAGCTCTACTCGAGGTGGATGGGACCATATGAAGTTGACAGAGTGTTCGATGATGGGACAGTTAGACTTATAACAATTGATGAGGCACATACCACTTTGGTTGTGAATGGACATCACCTCAGATTATATCATAGTCCAGCTTCAAGAGACTCCTCTATTAAATATCTTTTTGATAACTCTGGTTTGGAATTTATTAGTTCAAGGAATTCCTCCTTTGCACCTCATACATACACACACATATATAGTATATATTATATATTATATATATATATGTATGTATGTATGTATGTATGTATGTATGTATGTATGTATGTATGTATGTATGTATGTATAATGTTGTTACTACTCTATCAATATTTTTCTTGTAGGTACCTTACTGTTGTTGTTACTCAGTGCTATTACTCTTATCATGTCAGTTTTGTCTAAGTACTTCACTGGTGTTGTTACTCCATCAAGATAAGTCGTTAGGTACATCCTTGATCAGATTTGTGTATTTAATAAATAATTCAAGTGACTTGACTTGATATGACCGTGGTCGGTCATCCCTTAGTTGGGGATAGGTACTATAACAAATGAAAAAGATGCCATAAAATAATGACTTGTCATTATCATGATTGAACCTTGTGCTAAGTGTGTACACTCCATGATTTTCCACCATACTCCACACAGTTACCCTTATGCATTAGGACTTGAAGTTAGTACTATTTTACTAATGAATGGTCCTTTCACATGTTGTGAAGTAATTACCATAATTACTATTCATTATTACCAGTATCCATCATGATTTTTCCATATTTCACCATTATCTTCCTGGTTTTCACTCTCACTGCACCCCATCGCTATCACAACTCTCACTCCAAATTTACTTGTTGGCACTCCTCCTCAACAGTCTGCTGTTACTCCAAAGTGTTGTTACAGATTCGTTGCAGAATGGGTGGGAAGGTTGTAAGACATGAACTATAAATCATAGAGCAGGTTTGACGCAATGCAGATGTTTGGCAATATTTCTTGGATGCAGGGTTGCATGTGTATTTTGAGAGGCTACAAGTATTTGACAAAGCCGTCGCAATTGAATTTCCAATAAACTTGGAAGAAAATCATTTTAGAGTCCATGGGTTGGATATCTGTGTCATAGAGGAAGCTATTTCGATTGCCAGCAGGTTGTAGCAAGGAGGTCAGAAATGGTTCTCTTGGAAGTTTCCTCTGCGAGAGTTTCCAGAATTTTTTTTGTGGGCTAGGGAGATAGTGGTCCAAAACGGAAGAGGGTATGATCCTAAATATCTGCCATACCTATGGGCTGAGTGGGTGTATTTTTCTATGAGGTATGTTACCTACGAAGGTCATTTTTCTACATTGTTTAAGTATCATTCCAAACTCCTTGCATGCATTCTGTTTCGGCATGCGTAGGTTCATTCTTTAGACATGCCATATTTCCTATGGAGTAGGCTTCACTTAAAGGCACAATATTCCCACCGGTCTTGACAACCATTAACAGTTCTCACAAATCATGGGTTGGTTAGATTATTGGTGGTGCATGCTCTATCTTGAACCTTCGTGGCTTGGAAAAAATTCACCAAGCTAGCAGAGGAAGAACTCGCTAGTATGTTGTCTACAAGGGAGGAGGAAGAAGACTGAGCAGCAAAAGAAGAGGCCATGGACGATGTTGTTCCAACATCTCCTATTGGACCAACATAAATAGATGCAATGGAGGTAGAAGAGAGTGCAGTCGATTCTTCTCCAAAAGAAACAGCATTGACTGCCAATTTAAGAGGAGAATCACCACCCTTAGATGTCGTTACAGGTGGTGCTGACACACAAGAACCAACATCACTTGTCTAAATAATTGAAGAATATTTGGTTGAAAATGTAGGTGGTGCTAACACACAAGAACTAGCACCACCTATTCAAACAATTGAAGAACCTTTGGATGCAAATGTAGGTGGTGCTACCACACAAGAACTAGCACCACCTCCTCAAATGAATATGGAACCTTTGGAGGAAATAAGGGCCACATTCGACACCACTCCACAAGAGCCAGTTATGGCTGTTGGGAAGAAGGATGATTTGGAAGAAGCATAGGCAAAAGGAGAAAAAGGGAGCATAGAAACAACTGGTGAACATAGAAGAAGAGGAAGGAGGGCCTGCATCAGCAAGCATAGAGAGAATGAAAATTGATGAAATTATTACTCGCTCTCCTTTTCTTGCATCTTTTCCAAAAGAGGCAAGGAAATCCCATTCATCTAGACATGTGGAGAAAGAAGAAGCTTATCCCCCGATCCCAAAATTTGTTGGGACAACTAGGGGCACACTTATTGACAGTGTTACTAAAAAACTAGTGTCAACTGGTGAAAGAATTGAGAAAATTGAAGGGTTAGTGGCCGAGATTGCCACACAAGAACTAGTGTCGACCGAAGGACAAAATGAATAATTTATGGATAGTACTACTTATACAGAACCATTAGGAGAGGATGTTGTTGAGCAGACGGAAGAGGATGTTTATGATAATACTAACTCTCAAGGGTTAGAAACCATTTGTGAGTAGACAGAAAAGGATGTTGGTGATACGACTAACCCGCAAGGGTTAGAAACCATTCATGAGTAGATGGAAAAGGATTTTGGTGATAAGACTAACTTGCAAGGGTTACAAACCATTCCTGAGAAAATGTAAGAGGGTGTTCCTGATTAGACTAACCCGCAAGGGCTAGAAACCATTTCTGAGAAAATGGAAGAAGATGTTGCTAATAAGATGGACCCTCAAAGGCTAGGAACCATCCTTTAATAGATGGAAGAGGATGATCAGGAAGAAGAGAAATTGCAAGAAGAGGGTGTCAAAGACACTACCCACAAGACCCTATAGTGAATCCAGAGCTACATAGGGAAGATGTAGAGGTCCTAAGACCTAAAGAAGGAGATGGAGGGGTTGTTCCCCGAGTCGAGGAACAAACAAAATAAATCAGAGTAAAACAACAACCAGTTGATGACTTCATCAACGTCAACCCACCAGGCCTTGGACTAGCTGTGAGACCTACGGAAGAAGCTGCTGTAAAATAAGAGGTCATTGAGAAATGTGCAAAAGGTATACCCCTCTTAAGGAAAGATATCTGGCACAATTAAGAGAAAACATGTAGTTGAAATTGGTAATCATTAAGTTGAGAAAATAGGTATGCTACTTATGAAGAAGAGTGAGGAAACACGAGAAAAATGATGTGAAGCCTCGGCCTGAGACTATTTCAAAGGAAACATAGATTGAAGATAGGCCCATGAATTCAACGGCTATGTAGACAGAGTCATTTTTGCATGTGATTGAAGCACGGGTGTCTATCATGTCTGCAGAAATTTAGAAATGGAAAACTACAACAACTCACTTTCAACGAGGGACCATTCCTTTGGAAGCCCACTAGGAAGTAATAAGGAAAACTCGCAAGAAAGCCATGAAAATAGTCTCTAGCTACATAGAATAGATAGAGAAGGAAAAGTGGAAGCAGGAGAGACAACATAAGTGAATTGAGGGACTGGCAGAATAGGTGAAGCTATTAAAGGTCGATAAGGAAGAAATGTTTACTTTGGCATAGTAGGCAATGGCTTGTCGGCCCCCTTCTCATAGCTACGCCTTATTCCTCCATGAACAATATCTATTCTTTTGTTTAGGAAGTGTCCTCCAGGAGCCCAATCATGAGATGGAAGATTCAAGGTAGTTTTTGCGCATCTTGAGATGCCACAATATTCTGGATTAGCACTTGATGTGCGAGTTGTACATGCATGATTACTTCTTGGGCAATGAAAACTCATTAACCTAGTGGCATACATAGGAGACATTCAATTGAGAGCCTTTACCTCCTACGCACTCAATCAAGTTAAATGGAAGAAGGCCTTTGACTCATTTAAAGAAAATCAGGAAAATAGGCCACTTATCATTTGGATGGAGAATTGTGAGTTTCTGAATGTTTATAACAAACATGAAACCCTCTTAGAGATCAAGGGATGGAAATAACAAATGCTAGAAACTCATAAATGGTGCATTGATAGATGCACAAAATAGATCTTTACTTGTCAAGAGGAGGCCTTCGATAGCTACCAGAAATGGTGGATGCTATTGTCATCAACTGTCAGTATACGTGAGCCTTTTGGGGCCTGTTTCTGGGAAAAATAGTGTCTTTTTGATCTGCTATCCCTCTAGAATTGGACGCTGTCCTAGAAACAAACAATCAAAGCAATTTGGGATTTCATCTATGTATGATAGATAAGAGAGAGGCAAAGGAACCAACTTGGATCTTTTGCTTGACTCCTTGCTTGATCTTTCTCCCCCTTGACAGAGCTTGCAACTCCTCTCCTACTTATCCCTCTTTAGAGAATACCTGTAGAGACAAAGTAATAAACACCATCAAAGCATCTTGATCTATTATATCATAAGCATTGTAGAATCAGAAATACAATGAACATACAATAGCATTCACAAATAACAATATTCACAAATACACGATTGTTTGGAAGAAAACTCAAAGAACTTTATTAAATATGAAGGGAGAATTACAACCTAGTTGTCTAATCCAGGATCATCCTCCCAGAATCAAAGCCCTCTTCACCTCATGAAAAGCAAGATCACACAAACAATACAATGCTCTTTCTCAACCACAAACTATCAACACTTCCTTGCAAATTACAAAATTCCAGCCTTTAGATCTCTCAGATGAGGGATCCATTTATAGATGTGTGCAAGGGTGTGAATCATCTTTCGGTTTTTGATTAGTGTCATTCCACTTGTTGTTCTTGGTTCCACTTGGAGATTTCCTGGATCTCTTACCCATCCCTGGGCGAATTCAGAGAGGCAAGTGTCATAAGAGAAGTTTCTAGAAGATTCCATGAGCATCCACTTAGCAAACTGTCTTGGACATTTGTCCATTCTCGCTCATCACACCCCACAAAAGGCCTCTTCAGTGTGCATAAAACCTGGCTAGTGTAGAAGTCAATATGCATCGCACCCTAATAGTGGAGCAGTTAGCATGGTCGAGTTTTGGCTAGTTCTGAGTGGTTTTTCAGGTGGAACTTCTAGGGAATGATGTAATCAGCGGATCATGATCCTTTAGGGTATGAAGCAACACTTTTAGGGGTTAAAGATCCCTATTTTATTGACATATAATATTGGGGTTGCAGTGCCCAAATATGTCTATAATAGTTGCCCCCTAAAGCATGAAGTCATAAATCTTTGATGTCGGGTGAAATGCTTTATCATGAGGATCCGAGGTTTTCAAAAATGGAAGGTGACCTGTATAAGATACAATACAATACATCATCACAATATAATTTTCATGATCTAGTTGAGGCAGGCATTCCCATGCTCAATTTTATAAATTCATTTCATGTACATAGAAAAGATAGTTGTCTCCATATGCAGACTGATGATTTTTTCAAATGTAGAGTCATCATCCCTGGTTCAGATGACCATCTGTGTAGCTTTTGTGTGCATTTGATGTCTTTATATCCTTGAATATATCGCAACTTGGATGGATGAAACTAGATCTAGGGTGTTCAATCTCGTTCAATCTTCGCCTGGTGTACAAGTCGATCCATGTGAAGAGATGTTCTGAAGTCGGGCATGGAAAGACATCGCCTAGTTACCAACCAATAATGTGAGCTATTAACACATGCGAGAGGAATCAGCGATAATGATAATGACCCTCAAGGTACTACAATACACGTCACGTGGTCTGAATATATGATCCGATGTCGAACACCACGCAAAATCTTTCGGTCGAAGGCCATTGATGTCAACATGTCGCTGGAAGTGAGAAACTTGCCATTGAGGCATGCAAGCTTCAAAGTACTAAAAGGGTTGTTTCTAAGTCAACTTCTTGGATAATGAGTTGATGTCGAAAATAAGTGACTCTTTGTAGGAGGGCCTTAATGTATCCCACATTTACGACACGAAATGAAGCAAATGATTTTCTGGAGGTGAAAATGATCTGACGACACAAGGTTCAGGAATGGTGGTCATGAAAAATGGAGGGTGAAGGTATTGCAATGGATAAGGCATTAACTGGATGGTGGTTTCTCAATTGAATGACTTCTATTGAACATATCAGCGACACTGAGATGGATTTGTAGTGTTAACCCCAAATGATGGATGGTGTGGAGGACCAATGGTGAAATGACCAGTGAACGGAATAACCCAATGCGACTCAATCGTGGTGATGGACTGAAAGTGTCATGTTCAAGAGTGACCTACTACCATAAAATTCTTCAATTTTCTTCCCTTTTTTTCTAGTCATTACTCACCAGTACCTCTTTATTTTTTTCAAGCTTGAGGAGGATAACATATGCTTGTTCTATAATTTTCCCTTCGGGAAAACCTGTCGCTACATTCTAGCGAGTCTAGCGACAGTGAAACTCATTCTTGCCTAGGTGGACAAGTTCATCGCTATTTTTTTAACGAGTTTAACGACAAAGACAACTCGGTCCTTTTCATGTTTAGAGAGTTTGAAAAGGGACGAAAAGGAAACTCCAGCAGTTATTTTTCGTAGCATAATCCCTTAAGTCAGAAAAAGGATGAAATAATACAAAAGGGATAACTTTTCGATCATTTTAGTGAGCCGAAAAGACAAGCGCTCGAACTTTTTCGTGAGATAATCCCTCAGATCCAAAAAAGATTAAAATATACAGTAGGGATGGCATTTCGATTACTTTAACGAGCTGGAAAAGCCAATAGTGATCTGAAAATGGAATGTACTTGTTTAAGGGTGCAAGGTATCCATTTTCCATAATTTCAAATGTGAGTTATACACTCCAAGTGACCTCTGAAAATGTGAAAACTTCTTATTTCTTATATAGAGATAGATTGTAGGGGCATTCACCAGACATGTCACCTCTAAAGAGAGGATGAGTTCCAGAGGCTACCTATCCCTCTACAGGCTCTGCCTAAAGAAATAACAAAGTAAACACTTAGAAGTCTTTGACATACACATACTTGAAGTTTGATGTCTTGCAGAATAAGACAAATAACTTTATGTAGCTGAATAGGTGATTATGTGTGTATGCAAGTTATGTATATTTGTTGTTTAACACTTTATATCAGTTTTGTTTAGCATGTTATCTTTAGCAAATAAAGACATCAAAATGATAAAGTAGTTCACCCCTTCTGGGCTACATCTGCTGGACCAAGCCTCTCAAACTAGGCTTGTCCTCTTGTATTAAAAATGATACAAAGGCTAATACAAGAATATTAGTGTCTCGAAAGACAGATCTGATTGTAAATACAAAATCATAAGATAGGAATTAGCTAAACATGCTCTTTCCCAAGCACTAAACAGTGAAATTGTACCTCATACAGTACTTTCCCCAATTGGCCCTGGTGGCCCTTTAGACTTGAATGGAGAAGTTTGAGGTGAAGATGACCTCAATTGGTTCTTAAACCTCTGCCATTAGACTCAGAAGGTCAAAAATAGCAGAAATAGGCTTTTGAATCACCAAAAATGGATGAACATAGCCCCCAAATAGCTCAAGCACTGAAATGGCCCTAGTGGCCCTAAAAGATTCCCTAAAGCTAAACAGTGAGAAGAATGCATCAACAGGAAAAATGAGCTGTAGAAATGGATTTAGAATGCTGAAAACCTTTAGGAATGACCTTCGTTCCACATTCAATGGCTGCACAATTCCCAATGCAGCTCCCAAACTGATTTGGCTCTGGTGGCTCCTGGAAATTCCACGAAGAAAAAACACCTGCAAATGACCTCAGATGGCTGTGAAACTTGTGCCAATGGCTTCAGAAGGTCGAAGAGGCCCAAAATCCAAAAAAAAATTCGTCTAAAACGGACTTTCCTAGCCAAAGTTATGGCCATTTACTCCCAACTGCCAGCTGGTCCTAAAAAGACTCCAACTAACTTTAGTTAGAGTCCAGATAGGCCCGCCAAATATGGTGGGCCCGTCAATTTTGGTGCTCCGCCAATTCTGCCGCTAACTGACCGCTAGTTATCTGTTTGTCATAACTGTGCATGTGAACGGGATTTAATTGAACAACAATTTATCTCGGATTTTATGCCGATGGTTGAGGGTCAGGCCCTTGGTTTAGTGGCAGAGGTCACATGTATGGGGGGCTGGCCATTAGGGGCTGGCCCCCTTGGGGCCCTGCCCTTAGGTCCGTAAAACCTTAAATGCAATCTGTTCCGTCAATCAATAAGAAATTCCATTTGGCTTAATGGTAAGGTGGTTGGTTATTGTCCCGAAGGTCGCGGGATCAAACCTCACCATTGCCACAATATTTTAAACCAACGCCCATACATATGCTGACGTCATCTTGGGCCACGTGGCGGCCTCCGAGCCTACCACATGGCAACCTGTGATTGGCTGCCCAAATGGAGTATTCCAAAGAATATTCTGTGGAATATTCTTTTTTTTTTAATATTTTTTTTTGAAAAATATTCAAAAATTAAGGGTTATTGGGCGATTTTGTTTTTGGCATAACTTTCTCATACGGCGACCGTTTTTCGAACCGTTTGCTGCGCCGGAATCAGGAGGACGAGCTATGTCTATTCGTTTAGGTTTGAACCAGTTCTAAACACTTTCATTTTGGAGCATTTTACGACACTTGGTCCTGAGCTCCTGATCATCAGGACTAATATCCAACTGGAACTATCCCTGCCCCTCACTCCAAAAGATCACTTTGAATTTCTCTCTGATAGCTGCTGTACTTCAAAAATTCAATCTTCTGATCTCTACTTGTGTTCTCCAAGTGCCCATTCGATCTCCTTCTTATAATCGTCTAGTTGAGAACCAATGACCTAGATTAGATTCTAATCAATGGATCAGATCATTTGGAATTGATCTTCGTCTTCTTCTAGAAGTTTCACCACAGTTAGATCAATACCCTTCAATTATTTTAATTTCCTAAGTTTAGACTTAGGCACCCATTAAAAATAATAAATTATTTTAATAAAACTGTCTCTGGGTGGAATTTCCCAAAATGATTTCTGGCTATTGGAGAATGAATGTGTCTAAGCCTCCTTGCAAATTTTGAGACTTAGAGCACATTTGATGCTACCATAAATAAACATTCCCTCTTAGCAAGGAATGTGCTATAGTAATGCAACCTGCTGAAGCATTACTCTGACTCTGAAACATCTCCCTCTACACTACTGATGTCCGACAATGCTGCCCACCAACTACTGCCCAAATGCTGCATTTGTACTTTTGTTGGCCCTGCCACTGCCAACACTGCATCTGTACTACAACTCCTCAAATTTTTCATTTGTGCTGCTGCTGGCACTGCCACTGCCAACACTACATCTACACTACAACCTTCTCCAACTGTTGATACTACTACATCATCAATGGAAAAGTATCCCAAATTATTGGACATGTTCAACATGATGCATCTCGTTGCTGGAGCCTGACTGTTGTTAGTCTCTACGTTGACCCTTTGAAGCCTCTGCGCTGTTGCTGACCTCCACTTTGTGCAAATTGCACTGCTGCCAACTTTGCTCTGTGCTACTCAGTCTTTGGCACTCTGTTGATGGTGTTGGACCTGCCAATAAAGGGGATCTCCCTGGTACGAAGTCCCAAATAGACCTCACACTGTTTGGTGTAGGAGTCCCATCCAGTGCAATGGCTCGGTTGCCATTATCTTAGAGATTTTCCTTGGCTCTAACTGTCAGCACATAGGGTGTTATGCTGGTATCTTCAAACAACAAGATACATGTGCCTAGTGAGTGCATAATGTAACTCGTGTCTAGGTTCTCCTACTGTAAAAGGGGAGAGTGAAGTGAGCTTCTTGATGAGAGGGAGTAGTCCCAACCCAGGAAGAAACACACGTGAAAACAAAAAGGGTTTGTACAGCATCCAGCGAAATAGTCCACAACGGATGTGGCAGTCGTTAAAACCAAAGTTCAAGGGAAAAAACGTACACCATCCAACAGAATAGTCCACATGGGGGTGATAGTCGTTAAAAACAAGAAAACACAAGGATGGTATGTCTAATGTTCGATGGAGTAGTCCAAAGGGACAGGACAACAATGATAAAAAAATACAACACATCTTCAACTCTGTAAGTACTAAAATAACCGAAGTAGTTCAACTATCTTAGTATAGGTTAAGCAAACATGCATTACAAACATTTAAAGAATAGTCTTACAAATAGATATAAAACATGTGTGAAAACGTGTTGGCTTGAGACAGGCTTTTGAATTAAGCAAAAGTCCCAAGACACATTTGTACACCATACATCACTAGCCTCAGTACTGGGACATTGGAGCCACTCCTTGCTCCTTAAAGAATATACTACAGACTCTCAAGGCTATGTGGGAGGAGCCAAGGTGAAAATTCCTTTGCTCATACAGTGAGGGGGTATATATAGCCAAGGGGAGTAACTGACCCTTCTGACTCTTCGACTTCCCTCATGACTGTTTCACTTCCTATGATTTTTCGACTTTACATGACTCTTCAACTTCAAATGTGAGTCTCTTGGACCTCCACTTTACATTACTTTGGTTACAACAAGTATGGCCCATAGTAGTGATGTGGTCGAGACAAATCATGACACAACTTGACATGACACTGCTGACATGTATTGACTAACTGTGGTGTCTGTGTTGAGTTGTTGTGCTGCTGAGTGATGTTATGCTCTCGGTGTAACATGTTTTCAACTCTGCATAGCAAAGTGCACAGGGCCTTCGACAGTCTTGGTCTTTTCTTGATTGATCATGTGACTATGTCCCTTTTGCTCGTTTGCTTGATGTGCTTCGTGTGTTCGTTTGACTGCGAGCAAGTCTTCTAGCATGTGTTTCTTCTCCATCCCATTCATCGTCACACCATGTTTCATCGATGTACCTATTCCTGCAATCGCCCATGATGAGACGATATCAAATCCAAAAATATCCTCGCCTAACATGATACATTGCTTTCCGTTTCGGCGCAGGTGGCTGGGAAAGGGACAAGGCATTAAAACTGCACAGAGCACAACTCAGGCTAGGATGCGAGTCTCTGGAGCACTATTGGGAAAAACTGCGCAGATGTCACTGGGAGGTATATTTGCGCGATCTAGGACAGCAGTGACAGCTGCGAAGCAAAACCCAGCTGGGAGGTAGAATTGCATAGTTTCTGGGAGGAAGGCCAGGCATGGTGTCGAGGAACTGTTGGGCCAATCTGCGCAATTTTCAAGGGGAACACTGGGCAGGTTAACCAGCTGGGATCTGCGCAGTTTCTCCGGGGAAGACAATGTGGGCAATATGAGGAATTGGCAGAAAAATTTGCATAGTTTTCCAGAGGAGGGCAAGATCGGGCTGCAGGAGCTACTGGTTAAAATTGTGCAATCCTGGGAGACAGTCTGGTCCTGGACATAACTGTGCAATTTCTAGGCTGATTGGAGAGCAAGACAAAAGGGCAGGTGATAGACAAGTATGTGTAGTTTTCTTAGTGAGAGTAAAGCGGGCCAAGAGGGAAGCTTGTTTGTCAGATGTGCGTAATTTCTGGGTTGATTGCAGAGCGGGGAAGAAGGGCAGGTGAAGGAAAACTCTGCGCAATTCCTAGGATGATTGCAGAGCTAGGAAGAAGGGTGGGTGAAGGACATCTCTATGTAATTCCTGGGCTGATTGCAGAGCGGGGAAGAAGGGCAAGTGACAGCCTGATTTGTGCAGTTTTCTGAGTGAGAGCAGAGCAAGCCAGCAGGGAAATTTGTCTATCGGATCTGCGCAGTTTCTAGGTTGATTACAGAGCGGGGAAGAAGGGCAAGTGACCTACAACTCTGTGCAATACTTGAGCTGATTGCAAAGTAGGCTAGCAGGGAAGCCTGCTTGGCAGATCTGCGCAATTTCCCGGGACAGTGCATGTTGGATTGTGTTATATTCTTTCCACGACTAGCCCACGTAGTTAACTGAGGGGTTAGAAGGGGGGTAGAGCCCCCCCTTTGTTGTGCTGATTGTGTAACGGGGGGGGTCACAGCGGGTTTGAGGGGTGCAAGTAACCGCACTCTATGGGGTTCAGGGCAGCGCCCCAGAAAATTTTGGTTTTGGACCCTATGTTAGGTTGGGTGGACCTACCTATGGTTTTGGACGCGATGGTTTTTGGTCCATGGTATTGGATGCTTCGACATGTATAATATGTATTGTAACATTGAAAGGAACATAATGAAAAATCAAGCTGGTAGTCCCAATTTTGGGATCCAGGGGAAAATCTATGTGTATATGTGTTTTATGTGTTAT